>KZ452040.1:2691109-2703625 GCA_002786265.1 Apostasia shenzhenica | reverse complement strand
AGAGCCGCCTTATATCGGAGATTCCATTTAATGTGGATCTGTCATTTCATACCCTTTCACCTAGAATCCTGATGAAAGTTCCTTTAATTTATTATCTTTGACAGGAGCCGCCTTATATCGGAGATTCCATTTAAGGACATCACCCGACATACACTCTCTGCCTTCGTCGGAATAACACATAACAGGTAACTTTTCGCTCTCGTCGGATCTTGGTATACAAATATTTAATAATACCACATTACCTCACAGACCAACAAATTCATCTCATTTCTAAGTTCAAATCAAAGAATATATATGGCATAACATCACAATTTCTCAAATTCTCGAAACATGAAATTATAATCACAACTTAATAATAAATCAATATCAACTCAGAGAAATAATTACCTACCGATTTATTTTTAAATAAAACTCAAAATTCCTTCATAATTTTCTTTTCTTTCTCTTTCTTGTCCTTCTTCTTTTTGGTCTTTCTCTGTTTTTCCTCTGCTTTCTTCTCTGTTCCCAGCAGCGGCAGGCAAAGGGAACGCAAAGGGAAATAAATAACTTTGATTATTATTATTATTATTTTTATTTTGTCTCACCGCCGGAGTGCCGGCTGCTGGCAAAATATTATTTTTAGAGAAATTATATAGTCCCTCTGCTTTTATATCCTTATAAATAGATCTAAATATATTTATTCTAGATCTAAACTTATTTTTTAAGTTCAAATCAGTTCTAATTTTTAAATCCACATGCCAATCAAAATTTGGGATGTTACAAAAATTTTCAGCATCTTTACTTTTAAGGTCACTGATATGCAGTAACAAAAAATATTATAAATAAAGATATTTAAATACAATCATTTAAAGGAAAATTATTATTTATTTTTATTATGCGGATGCCATCCACAAATAAAATCCCTTAAATAGAGGGACAACTTTTTTTCTTTCTTTGAAATAAATATTTGATCAATTCTAAAGAATCTAGAGATTAGGCCTCATTTAATTCGAGTATTTTTTAGCAAGAAAAAAAAATTTATTCTTTAAATTTAATGATGTGAAATACTTTAAATTTTAATATTTAAATTTAGATTAGATGTGAAATAAAGCTCAAGTTTATATTTACTTTTACTAAAAAGTCTTAAAAGTTAGGTAGTTAATTTGACATAGTTAATACATGGTCAAACTTATACCTAATTCACATTAGCCATCAAATTTTGATTTTGATTTTTCTTTCGTGCAAATGTAAATATAAATCATTTATTTGATTATAATTCTCTTCTAGAAATTCATAAATATTTTCTTGAATAATACTATCACACGAAATATTTATAAATTTAATGATTATATCTAATTATATACAAAATTATATTTAAATATCTTATTGTAATGATTCAATGCTTCTATTTGGTTGAAGTTCATTTTGATCATAACTTTTTTTATATTATTAAAATCTAAAATTAAATTAATTGATGTATTGAGAAATATGTAAAATATAATATAAAAAAAATTATATTAAAATTAATATATTGAGGTTGAAAAAATAAAATTTTATTTTATTTGATAATTTTTTAAAAGATGATCATTGCCGATTTGATCATTATCAATTTTTTTTATGTTTTTATTTGCGTGTTTGACATGCAATCAATCCAGCAAAATATTTAGTCCCGTACGTAAAAAAAGAAACCATGTTTTTTTTTTTTTTTTTTTTTTTTTTTTTTTTTTTTTTTTTAAAGAAACCATGCTTGCCATACAAAGGCTTCATTATTTAAATGTAGAAATATTAATATTTAAAGGCAAATTCACGAGCAAATTAGGAATTATAAATAGGCCCTAATGCAGCCATATATGCATTCATTTGCTCATTTGCTCTATTATTTAATTAATGGCAGCTCTACGGCGCAGCAAACTTCAAGCCCAGCATTTGGGATGATTCTTACATCCAGTCATTGCAGGAGTATTATACGGTCGTAATTAATTAGCTATCTATATATATTTTCTTAAAGTTTTTCAATTATTTTTTTGTTATTTTATGTTCCTGAGATTGATGCTGATCATGAAGTTAAGTATGAGATTTTGATGTTCTCTGCAGTCAGCTGCTAATTAATTTCAGGAGGCATGTTTAGATCTGTATGTAGATTTAAAAAAAATTTCGAGTTTTCAATTTCGGTTCTTTAAAGGTAATTGGACTTTTGTTAATTGTAGCTGTGTTCATGAGAATATTAATTGAATCTCGCTAATTAAATAGGTCCGTTATGTTCTAAATATCGATTGATGGTAGTTGTTTTGACTTAATTGACATGCTTCTCTGATCTTTCTCTCACAACGGTGCTAGCTCTCTGCTTAGAATCTGATATTGATAATTTTGAATTTTGGGAATAAATTGATATAGAAAGATCAAACTGAAATCAAGAGATTGAAAAAAAAAAAGAATGAGATTGGGAGAAAGTAAAAAGAAAGTGCGTTACAGAGAGAAAATGAGACAAATTAAGAGAGAGCAGTCAAAGAGGTGGAAAGTGAGGAATGATAGGTCACCGTCTACTAAATACAAAGAGATAAGAGGGGAGAGAGGATGGGGAAGCAGTGCTAGCAGAAGATAAGAGGGGAGAGAGGATGAGGAGGAGGTCATGGCGGAGACAGATTGGTATTGAGCTTCTTCTAGCTTTGGAGGGAGCGAGATAGCGTGTGATATAAAATTATAAAATTTGTATAATTTAATGATTCAATTTATTATTTGACTTATTAAACATTTTGTAACTTGCGTGTGACAATCTCAATCTTAAGGTGCACAAATGCAATTTACTTTCCCTTTAAATTAAATATATATCAAAGAAGTATTCCATTCTCCAATTTTCTTAATTTTCTTGCTCACGCTCATGTTCTTACAAAATCATGTAGAGCAAAACAACTAGTCGTAGTCATTTTTCCCTCTGTTTATAGAATTGAAAACGCGGTTCAAAATATATGATATTTTAATATTATTTTTAGTACTCAAAACATACAATTTCCTTCTTTTATATTTTCCCTAAAAAAAATCACTAATATATATAAACGTAAGAGAGCTTTATTTCTTCTTTTTTCATCTTGTCCTTATAAAGAGAATTTTGAGATATATATATATATATATATGTATGTATATATGTGTGTATATATAAGATTATTGCTCTCATTTCATTTTTTCTAAATAAAAAAATGAACGTATAATTACAGGAGGAGAAGTATATGAATGTTCGTAGGGAGTGGTTAAAAGAGCAAGTGAAGCTTTTGATCACAAAGAAGAAGAGCGTCATTGAACAGCTTGAGCTCATTGATACACTGGGCCAACTTGGGGTGGCATATCTCTTTGAGTTGGAGATCAAAGATGTGTTGAGTTCAATTTCTTCATCTATTGAAATCATAATTAGTGATATGGAAGAGAGTGTTAATCTTCATGGGATTGCCCTACTCTTTAGGCTTTTTAGAGAATATGGTGATCTCCAAAATTCACAGCTAAGGTACGTTACTATGGTTTACAAGAAATTTATTTAATCTAATGAAAAATTTGAATATTTTTTTTCTAATTATATGTATCTAAATATTTAGTGTACAGTGCAAAAATGTGGATAGTAATTTAAGAAATCAAATTTTGTAAACTTTAGGGCCTGTTTGTTTGCAAGATTTAATTTTAACAAAATTAAAAGTAAACTTAGACAAAAATATTTTTTTATCAAAAACTGTGATTGTTGTAAAATAAAGTTAGTTATTATATTAGAATGTGTAAGGGATGTGATATAAATTATTATTTTAATAATATATATAGGATGTGAAATAAAGTTAATTTGCATATATGATGTGATATGCCTATTTAAAATTAAACTAAGGGGGCATTTGGTTCAAAGTTACCTTGATGTTATGTTATGTTATCTAGAGAAAGTAATTGTTCAGTTTAATGACATCTATAAAGAATATATATTCTATTAGATTATAAAATTATTAGTAAAAAAAAGACATCTACATTACATAATATAACACCAAGATAATATTGAACTAAATGCTCCCTAAGTTAATTTTAAACTGCTAAATAAATAGATCCTTACTGATTGTTTCCAATCTTTTCTCAAAATGGCAGTTTGGAGTCTCTTATAAGAAGCATAAAAAGTGAGAGCCTGAAAGTAAATATCGAACAAGATATCAAGGGACTTCTTAGTGTATATGAGGCATCCTATCTTGCTTTTGGAGGAGAAGATGAACTCGATGAGGCTGGAGAGTTTGCAGCAAAGCAACTGAGTGAGCTCAGGAAGAACTCTTCATTAGATCCAAAGCTTGGGGAACAAATAGATTATGCCTTGGAGATCCCCTTGCATTGGAGGGTGCCAAGGCTTCATGCAAGGTGGTTTATTGATTTTCACTCGAATCAAAAGAAAATCGACTCGAATTTGCTCGAGTTGGCTAAACTGGATTATAATAGGATCCAAAGCTTATACAAGAAGGAGCTCAAGGAACTATCTAGGTATGATATATACTCATGCATACACAAATATATAAAGTTATAAAATTAAAATTATTAAATTTCTAATTACCAACTGCCATAAAATCTTAAACTCAAGTTCAAGCCCTAATGAACCCCAAGTGTAACTTTGAAAATAAGAATTAATGTTGAATTGAATTCATATTACGAAGCAAACTTTCTCTTTTTTAAGAGAATGCATAAGATTGTAGAATTATTTCTAAGTTATAATCATGTTGGTCAGTAATTAGTAGCATATTTTACAAATAATGCTAAAGCAAATATTTTCATTGTCATATAGGTGGTGGAAAGATCTTAATCTCGTTTGTGAAGAACTTGGGTTCGCAAGAAATAGGCCAATGGAGAACTATTTATGGGCATTAGGTTGTGCTTATGAGCCACAGTTTTGGAGAAGCAGAAAAGAGAACTTCAAGATAATTTGTTTGATAGCAATAATAGATGATATTTACGATATCTTTGGTACATTAGATGAATTAGAGCTACTCACAAATGCTATTGAACAGTAAGTTATATCAAATTTATAGTTTGTTTATAATAAGTTGTTCAAAAATATGGTTACTTAATTGTTTTTTTGTGTGGTTTAATTGATTATGTGAATTACACAGATGGATTATAGCACCAGCGCTTCCAGATTACATGAAGATATGTTTAGTGCCATTTTTTAACACAATTGATGATATTGCCAACAAAATCTTAATAGAAAAAGGTCTAGATATTCAGTTATACTTAAGACAAACGGTGAGGTTCTTTTATGTTGTTTTCTACTGAATATTTTATGAGATGATAATAATGTTTAATCTTGTGATACAGTGCAGTGATTTATGTAAAGCTTACATAAAAGAGGCAAGATGGTACCATAGTGGATATACTCCAAAGCTTGATGAGTACCTTGAAAATGGATGGATTTCAATAGCATCACATGTTGCACTAACTGAAGCTTATTGTTTAAGCGATGAGTTAACAATGGAAGCTTTAAAATGTTTCAAATTCTACCCAGATACACTACGTCATTCATCTATGCTTATTAGGCTCTACGATGATCTGGAGACATCTAGTGTACGTATATTTATATCTTCTCAACATATTTTTGTTTGCGACAAAAAAAAATAATTATATGTTTCTCGTTTGTTTCATGCATGCAGGCAGAAATGCTAAGAGGAGATGTTTCAAAATCAGTTCAATGCTATATGAATGATAAGAATGCTTCAGAATTAGATGCGAGAAAATACATAAAAAATTTCTTAATACGAAAACATTGGAAAGCATTAAATGAAGCGCTTGCGGCTAATCCAAAGTTATTGGAGTCCTTCAAAACGGGCATAATAGGTCTTCCGAGAATAGCACAGTGCTTCTACCAATTTAGAGACGGATATGGTGATCATCCGAATTTCGAGACTCGAGATCGAGCTATTAAACTTCTAATTGAGCCCATTCCAATCTGATGGTCGACCCACTTCTTTTATGTGTGCTTTTGTTGTAATATTTTAGTGTTATGAATCAACGGTTGTGATGAAGAATAATCATTTTGTGTAACTAATATGTAAATTATAATGTTTGTTATGTCGTAATAATTTTAACTAAGATTTCTGCTAATATAACTTTTTAAATTACAGTGTTAATCTCGTTCATTATCGCATGGGTCACGTGATTCAAGCCGAGTTTCGAGTCAAGTAAAAAACTCGAATTATATTTCGAGTCAAGCTTGATTCGCTCGAAATGATTTTTGAGTTGAATAGAAATATTTATATTATATATAATCAGTGTTATTGTAAAATATGAATATTAGTTGGGTGTGGCGATTAGCTTTATTCTTTGCATATTGAGCAATTCAAGTTGATTTCTTTTAATTAAATATAATAGCATAAAATAAAATTAATAGTTAAATAAGTTTTAAAAAATTATTTCGGGTCAATTCGAAGTCGATTTATTTCGAGTTGAGTTAAAAAAATTTGAGTCGAGCTTGAGTTGACCCAAACTAGCTCAAATTCGACTCGTAGCAACCCTAACTCCCATTAATCATTAAATATTATGTTCGAGTATATATATTTATAAGGGGAATTGAGCACGAGTTGCATTTGTTTCACACTTTTTGTGACGGAAGAGCAAGCAATTGATGAATCGTAAATGGTCGTGATAGGAGTTCACGCCCCACATGACGGCTATCAGCGGACTAACTTTTCTTTGAACCAATGCCGACCAATCACTAAATTGCTTGTTCCGGCTTTTTATTTGGAACAGTTTTAGTCGATCGTTATCCTACGATCGAAGTGTGTAAATAGTCGCAAACATCGATCAGCTAATATATACTAATTATGAGCTTATTTATTTGCAAATATTAATTTTAATAATGTTAAAATTAAATTTAGATAAATGTATCTTTTCTATTGAAAGTTATCAATAATATGAGATAACGAAAGTTATCAATAATATGAGATAAAATTAGTTATTATATTGAGGTGTGTGAGAGATACAATATAAATTAGTTATTATTTTAGTATATATGAACAGTATAAAACAAAGTTAAGTTTTTTTTTTTTTAATTATTTGTATGGTGTGAAATATAATTAATTTTTGATATTAAATTTTATAATAAAGTTAAGCTTTTGGTGTATTTTGTAATAGAAAAATCACATTCAGAATTAAAAGTAAATTTTATAAAACTGTAGTAAAATCAGCGATGATGTAAGGTGTTGGATGATGGCCTGCAAAACAGAAACATACAAATAAAATAAATATTACAGAAATGAGGATGTTAAGGTGGATGTGTGGATATACGCAAAAGGATAGAATGAGAAATGAGTATATCCGAAAAAAAGTTGGTATTGCACCAATTGAAGATAAACTTAGAGAAAGTCAGTTTAGATAGTTTGAACATATAAATCGTAAGCTGATTTAAGCTTCAGTTAGAAAAATTAAGTTATTTGATCTTCCTCATATATAAAGAGAAAGAAAAATATAAAAAAAAGACATAACAAGAAACTATGATGAGTGATTTTAATTACTTAGACTTATAATAATTTAGTAATTGATAGAGTGTAATAGAAATAAAGAATTCATGTAGTCGACCTCATCTAGTAGAATTAAAGCTTGATTATTGTATTAAATTTTATAATTAATGTGATATTAATTTTAAATAAACTAAACAAATAAGCCCGTGGCTGTCGAACTAGACCTTCAACTAGCTAGTATTACTGCCGGCCGATAGTAGCAGTAGTTTGCGAGTATAAGAATATATTATATTCAAGGTAGTCACATTTTTTTTTTCATTTATTTTTCAAAATATTTTGGATATATTTCATCAAAATTAAGCACCATCATTAATATAGATGGAAGTTGAACCAAAGTTTTATAATATAATTGCTTTGATAAGTAGAGCCAGCATATACATTTAATTATTGAGATAATTACATACATATCACATAATTTAATTTTATTTATGCCTTACTCATTCATTCTTAATTAATTACTCTATGCACACTCAAAATATTATAAAATCTTACATACACATATTTTAACTTATTTTTATTATAATGAGTAATCATATTTTTTCAATAATCTAACTATAGTTAGATTACAAAAAATCTGAGCCGTTCATCATATTATTTTAAGGATATTTAAATATATTTTGAATGAAAATCTTAAAACCTTAATGTTTAGGTGGTGGCAAAGGAAGGAGATATTCGCGATGTGAATTAATTTTCAGACAAATTAGTGTTTTAGTGTGGTATTGAGGAAGAAAAAAATATATACCATTAAGAGTAAAAATATAATTTTAATGATTTACTAACAGAATATTTTTTTTCAAATAAATTTTAATTAAGTTTTAACTCAAATGTGTGTATGTAAGATTTTATAATATTTTAAATGTGCATAACATAATTAACTAAGAATGAATGAGTAAGATATAAATAAAATTAAATTGCGTGACATGTAGGTAATTATTCCTTAATTATTTTAATTACTGATTGCAATTATTGATTGGTACTCACAAAACCTTGTATATTTTTCTTATATTTATACTGAATATTAATTATATATTCACAAATACCAGTCAATATCAATACATTTAATTATTTCAATTTAGCAGGACACTCATAACTTAACCAAATTAAACGTGTTAGGTACAACAAATGGAAAAAAATAAAAATAATCAGTGAGAGCTAGTTGATTAATCATATATATATATATAAGCTCAAACATAGATATTTAATAGATTTATTACAGCTACATTAATGTTTGATATATTTAATATATTTAATTGTCTGGTGTCAGTTAGGCCCTGTTTGATGCGAGGATTAAATCAGGACTAAAGTGATACTAATTTAAAAAAAACAATAATAATAATAAATAAAAAAATTTAATCATTCTACACAAATTCTAATATAAAAAGCATTACTTTACTTCACATATTTAATAATTTTTAATAAAAATATATATTTTATTTTACATCCTAAAATAAAATATTCGAATCGAGTATTTTGGTTTAGGACGTAAAATAAAATTAATTTTTTTATTAAAAATTATTGAGTATGTGAAATAAAATAATATTTTTTATATTAAAATTTATGTAGAATGATTAAAAATTATTATTATTATTATTATTATTATTATTATTTAAATTAATATCATTTTAGTCCTGATTTAGTTCTCCCTTAAAATGGGGGCCTTAAACTAAAATTAAAATATTTAAATTATAATTTTTGAATGGAAGTCATGCACATGCATCACATGCATGAATTGTTTTTTATTTTTTTTAGAAAGAAATATTTTAACTTTTCAACTGATATTAATTAAAATGCTTGTCGACCACTTTTTAATCAAACAAAAGGGCCCATTCAAAAAAAAAAATGATGCTTTCCTAATTTCTGACGAAGGCTTCACGATTTAAATGTAGCAATTATTGCAGAACTCTGACAGTTTTAAAAATAATAATAATTATTATTATAAATAAATTTTATTATATTCTATATAAATTTTAATATAAAAATATTATTTTATTTTATATATTTAATTAATTTCAATAGAATTATAAATATTATTTTATATTTATTTAGAAATAAAATATTTTGATTAAAATGCAAAATAAAGTAATTAAGTATGTAAAATAAAAAAATTATATTAAAATTTATGTAAAATATAATAAAAATTTATTTATTTATTATTATTATTATTTTTATTATTTATTTAGTATTATTTTAATTCAAATTTTAGTCTTGGACAAAGCAGGCCCTATAAATAATAATAATAATAATAATAATAATAGTAAACCTAGGAATTTTGTAATATAAATTATAAGAGAGATTTATATGAATGAAATATTAGTTACAAAAAATAATTTATATATATCATGCTAAAATTTTATAAAAAATATATATTTTACGTGATATTTAAAAAAAATCAAATTAATAATATATTTTTATAGATTTTATTTTATTATGTATAGCTCATAAGTCCATAATATATAGTCATTTATCTTATTTTTATATATAATTAATCTACGAAAATAAAAATTTTAAAATTGAAGATTTAGGATCTAGCTTAATGTTAGTGTAACTTAAGGTATAGAATTTAATATTTTGTATTATAAGTTATAATTTTATGGCTTAAATTTAGAAGATAGTGTGCATTTATTCAAAAATAATATAGAATTTATAGTTTTATAAGATTTCATGTATGATATAAATAATATTTTATATTTAATAGTAGAATAAATATAACTTTTTATAATTAAAATTTACTCCATATAAATACCTCAAATTATAGATATGCTTAATGCACTAATGTACTCAGTGAATAAATTCAACTTAATAAGCTAAATAAAATAAGTTATATACACAAACATCCAATTTGATTTTTATTTTTTTAATTTTATTTTAATTCACAAATCATATATTTAAATCACATTTTTACAAACTCTTCTACTTTATAACATAGAACAAGTCTCTCTTGCACCATTTTCTCATATCTAGAAACTTGCCATGAAATATATTCCGTCTTAGTGATTCTTTTCTCTTGAGAGATCATTCTACGATGTCTTTTTATTCTCATCGACCATAAGTAATCACAGGTTCAACTCAAATCATACTGTATTCTTACGGTTCAGTTTTAAATTTTTTTTAAAATATTACATCGTAATATTATTTTTAATAATTTTATAATAAATACATTTCTTATTTCTTAAAATAAAAATGCTGCATGTTCATAAGTAATAAATAACGTGATCATAATAAGTATGAAATTCTTATAATGACATAAATATGTGAACAAATATCAACACAGAGAAAATATTCATGTAGCTCAAAATACTAATTATTTATTTATAAATTTATTTTATATGCAAGCCACATGTTAAATTACATACCTTAATAATCATCAGATAATTCGATATTTTAAATGTCTTGATAAATATAATTATGCTCGAATATAAATTTAATGTAAAAGCAAACCCTTAAAATAATTCCTTTTTTTATCACATTTTTTTTCATCATTGTTGATGCAAAAAATGCACCACTGCAGAGAGAAATGAGACGACAATTTTTACGTGGAAATCCGAGTGTCCAGGGGAAAAGCCACGACGCCGTCCAGGCGATTTGAATGCACTAATCGAACCTCCTCTTACAAAGCTTGATCTCTAAATGGAGACCGAATGACGAGAAAGAGGGATAGAGAGAGAGGGGCAGCTGAGCCCGAGAGACAGAGGAGAAGGAAGAGTCTTTAGAGAGAGTAATTTCCCCTTATTTATAGCTTGGAAAGGAGGGGACAAAGTAGATTTAGTCTGCCACATCTGACACCTATTCCTGCAAAGGAGATTAGGGAGTGGGCTCTCATGCTGTCTTAAATGCTGAGTTGACACAGTAGTAGAGGGTATGATCTTATGATATCTCTTTAAGCTGCTATTTAACAAGGAGCTGTTGTTTAACAAGGGGCTGCTGTTGAGCTGTTGCTCGACAAGGAGCTGCTGTCGAGCAACTGTTTGACAAGGAGTGTAAGAAAAGATTCTAACAATCATTTTTCTCCTTTTTCCTATTCCCTGCATTATTTTTGTCTGTTTTGGCTGCTGCCATTGCTGCCATCTCTCTCTCTTTCAACCCACAGGTTACTCTCCCTTTAACCCACTTATATAGATTAAAAATTAATGATATTAATATAATAAATTTAATTAATAATACTCTCCTTTCAACTTATATTCTTAATATAATTTAATATGGAGGAACATCAAGGATTATTTTTGATAAAATTATAATTTTATTTTTAACTGAATTTAAATATATATTTTTAATAATTTTTGTATTTAATTTAATTATTTAAGTTGTAAATTTTAATTTATATTATTTTACTAAAACTTCAAATAAACTTATATTATTTTATCCAAAATATGAAATATTACAAAATGAGCAAAAGTGAGTGCTAGCTAGCTAGTTCTATCATATCATATTTACCAATTTAATAATTATATCTAATTATATGTAAAATAATATTTATTATATTAAATTATCAAATCCTAATTCTTTATCTTACACCTGGTTTCATCTCTGTATATGTTAATATATGTGTCGTGCTCATGCTTCGCAGCTGAAATTAAAATTGACAAATAATTTTTGAATCATGCATGTTTTGATGCATACAAACTTATGGCTTGATCACAAGAATATTTCAAGTCGAGTTTCGACTAATTGATATATATATATATATATATATTGTGTATTTTTTTATTTTTTTATTTTTTTATTTGCGTGTTTGACATGCAATCAATCCAGCAAAATAATTAATTAGTGCCGTAAAAAAAAATGAACCATGCTTGCCATGCATACGAAGGCTTCATTATTTAAATGTAGAAATATTAATATTTAAAGGCAAATTCACGAGCAAATTAGGAATTATAAATAGGCCTAATGGCAGCCATATGATGCTATGCTTGCTCAGTTGCTCTAATTATTTTAAATTAATGGCAGCTCTACGGCGCACAGCAAACTTCAAGCCCAGCATTTGGGATGATTCTTACATCCAGTCATTGCAGGAGTATTATAC
>KZ452040.1:2627916-2688643 GCA_002786265.1 Apostasia shenzhenica | reverse complement strand
AGTGCTTATGAGCCGCAGTTTTGGAAAAGCAGGAAAGAGAACTTTAAGCTGAATTGTCTGATAGTAGTAATAGATGATATTTATGATGTCTTTGGTACATTAGATGAATTAGAGCTATTTACAAATGCTATTGAACGGTAAGTTATATCAAATTTATGGCTTGTTTATAATGAGTTGTTGAAAAGTATAATTGATTACTTATCTTTTTGTGCTTTAACTTATCATGTAAATTATAAAGATGGATAATTGCGCCAGAGCTTCCAGAATATATGAAGATATGTTTACTGGCATTTTTTAATACAGTTAATGATATTGCCAACAAAATCTTATTAGAAAAAGGTCTACATATTCAGTTATACCTACGACAATCGGTGAGAAATTCTTTCATAAAATTTTTTATTAAATTTTCTATAAAATTATAATAATGTATAATATTTGTGATGCAGTGTGTAGATATATGTAAAGCTTATTTAACAGAGGCAAGATGGTACCATGGTGGACACACTCCAAAACTTCATGAATACCTCGAAAATGCATGGATATCAATTGGAGCAAATGTTGTACTAACTGAAGCTTATTGTTTAAGCGATGACTTGACAGCAGAAGCTTTAGAAAATTTCAAATTTTACCCAGATGTTCTTCGTCATTCATCGATACTTATTAGGCTTTACGATGATTTGGGAACATCAAGTGTACGTACATAATATAATATTGTCTTAACCTTTTTTTCTTGCACGATGAAAGAGTAATGTGTTGCTTCTTTGTTTCGTGTAGGCAGAAATGCAGCGAGGAGATGTCCCAAAATCAGTTCAATGCTATATGAATGATAAGAATGTTTCAGAATCAGATGCAAGGAAGTACATTAAAAGATTCTTAATACGAAAACATTGGAAAGCATTGAATGAAAGATTTGCTGCTAATCCAAATTTATTGGGTTCTTTCAAAACAGGCTTATTAGGTCTTCCGCGAATATCGCAGTTCTTGTACCAATTCGGAGACGGATATGCTGATCCCAATTTTGAGAGTCAGAATCGAGTCATTAAATTTTTAATTGAGCCTATTCCACTCTGATGGACCCTCTACTTTTACGTACATGCTTTTATTGTAATGTTTTGATTATGATGATGAAGAATAAGCTTTCTGCAATTTTTATTTAAATTATGAAGTTTGTTATATCATAATAATAAATTAATTTAATGCACTCTACATGTGGATGCACAATATTAATCTCATTCATTTAACATATTTGGCTGGAAATGATTCCACCAAAATTCTCAAATATTTAATGAGAGAAACTATCAGAATTTTTTTTAGTTAATAGCATTTTTTTATTGTTAATTCCTCTTATTAATTTTATTCTATAAATAAACTCTTGTTAAAGTGATTATTAAAATAGCTATTTTAATAAAGGTGTCAATTTCTTATAGTGTGAACTGCATTAACTTACATTGGCCTTGGTAAATTACTATTTTTTTAGAAAAGTTCAGTAAATAATAATCTCTACTACTAATAATAAATTTTTTTAAAAATTATTTATTTTATAATTCATTATTATTATTAATTAGTAAATATCATAAATAAAGTTAATTTTTTTTTAAATTATGTGTATGGTGTGAAATATAATTAATTTTTGATATTAAATTTTAGAGAGAATTATGTACATACCCCTTAAATTATCTTGAATTACATATTAAACCCCTTATTTTTTAATTTTACAATTTAACCTCTAAATCATCCAAAAATAACATATTTAGGTCTTTCTCAAGATTTTCAAAGTATATTTTTTGATGATTTATAATTATTTGGATATTTATTAGCAATAATATGTATATACAAGTATTATAAATATATTTACAAATACATGTATTCTACTAATTTTTATTTTTGGATGATTTAGGGGGTTAAGTTGTAAAATTAAAAAATGAGGAGTTTAATATGTAATTCAAGATGATTTAAGGGGTATGTATGTAAATGCCCCTAAATTTTATAATAAAGTTAAGCTTTTGGTGTATTGTGCGATAGAAAAATCACATCCAGAATTAAGAGTAAATTTTATAAAATTGTAGTAAGGCCAGCGATGATATAAAGTGTTGGATGCTGGTCTGCAAAAAAGAAACATACAAATAAAATAAATATTATAGAAATAAGGATGTTAAGGTAGATGTGTGTATATACATGTAAGGATATAATGAGAAATGAATATATATGAAAGAAAGTTGGTATTGCACCAATTAATTGAGGATAAACTTAGATAAAGTCAGTTTAGATAGTTTGAACATATAAATCGTAGGCCTATTGAAGTTCCAGTTAGAAAAATTAAGTTATTGAATCTTGCCCATGCATAAAGAAAAAGAAAGAGACTAAAAAAGATATGACAAAAAACTATAAGTAATGATAATAGTTACTTAGAGTTAGATAATAATTTGGTAATTGATAGAGCGCAATGAAAACAAAGGATTCATGTAGTCGACTCACTCAAACATAGATATTTAATAGATTTATTACAGTTACATTAATGTTTGATGAATTTAATTTAGACTAAAATCAAAATGATTAAATTATAATTTTTGAATGGAAGTCATGCATATGCATCACATGCATGAATTCTTTTTATTTTTATTTTAGAAAGAAATATTTTAACTTTTCAACTGATATTAATTTAAATGCTTGTGGGCCACTTTAATCAAACAAAGGGCCATTTAAAAAAGAAAGGGCAATTTCACCCAGGTCCCTGAGTTTAAGAATTATTATAACACAGGTCCACCTTTTTAAAATTATATCATCGGGGTCCCTAGGTTTTCAAAAATGATAATCTGGGTCTCTTTTTAATTTTTGTATTATTAAAAAGTATAAAAATTATCATTATACCATTACCCTCTCTCTCTCCACCAGATCCAACAGCCGTGCCTTCACCACGCCGCCCCGCGCCTCCTCCGGGCCGCTGGAGGCAGTTGCGCGCCGCGTGGCCGCAGGCGGCCGTTGTCGTGCGGCTGCGCGAGGCCGCCAAAGGCGGGGCGGGGCGGGGCGGCTGCCAGATCTGGTGGAGAGAGGGAGGATAAGAGTATAATGGTAATTTTTATATTTTTTAGTAATAAAAAAATTAAAAAAAGGACCCAGATGATATTTTTAAAATTTAGGGACCCCGATGATATAATTTTAAAAACGTGGACCCGTGTGATAGTAATCCTTAAATTCCGGGACCTGGGTGAAATTTGCCCAAAAACAAATGATGCTTTCCTAATTTCTGTCGAAAGCTTCACTATTTAACTGTAGCAATTATTGCAGAACTCTCACAATTTTAAAAATAATTACTATTATTATTATAAATAAATTTTATTATATTTCATATAAATTTTAATATAGAAAATATATTTTATTTTATATATTTAATTATTTTCAATAGAATAATAACTATTATTTTATATTTATTTAGAAATAAAATGTTTTGATTAAGATGTGAAATAAAATTGATAATTTTATTAAAAATAATTGAGTATATAAAATAAATTTTTTTTTATAGAATATAATAAAATTTATTTATTATTATTATTATTATTTAATTTAGTATTATTTCAATTCAAATTTTAGTCTTGGACTAAGCAGGCCCTATAAATAATAATAATAATAATAATAATAATAATAATAATAATAATAATAATAATAATAATAATAGTAAACCTAGGAATTTTGTAATATAAATTATAAGAGAGATTTATATGAATGAAATATTAATTACAAAAAATATTTTTTATATATCATGCCAAAATTTTATATAAGTATATATTTTACGTGATATTTTTGAAAAAAAAAATTAAATTAAATTAAATCAAAATTTAATATAAGGAATTATGTCTTGTGAATTTTATCAATTTTTTTATTTTTTTTATTTGCGTGTTTGACATGCAATCAATCCAGCAAAATAATTAGTGCTGTAAAAAAAAATGAACCATGCTTTCCATGCATACGAAGGCTTCATTATTTAAATGTAGAAATATTAATATTTAAAGGCAAATTCACGAGCAAATTAGGAATTATAAATAGGCCTAATGGCAGCCATATGATGCTATGCTTGCTCAGTTGCTCTAATTATTTTAAATTAATGGCAGCTCTACGGCGCACAGCAAACTTCAAGCCCAGCATTTGGGATGATTCTTACATCCAGTCATTGCAGGAGTATTATACGGTCGTAATTAATTAGCTATCTATATATATTCTCTTAAAGTTTTTCAATTATTTATTTGTTATTTTATGTTCCTGAGATTGATGCTTATCATGAAGTTAAGTATGAGATTTTGATGTTCTCTGCAGTCAGCTGCTAATTAATTTCAGGAGCCATGTTTCTGTATGTAGATTTAAAATTTTTTTCGAGTTTTCAATTTTGGTTCTTTGTAGGTAATTGGACTTTTGTTAATTGTAGTTGTGTTCATGAGAATATTAATTGAACCTCGCTAATTAAATAGGTCTTTTCCGTTTGAAAATATTGAAATATCAATGAATGGTAATTGTTTTGATTTAATTGATCACACTTTTCTCTGATCTTTCTATCTCACCGGTGCTAGATTGATATAAAGAGATTGAGATTAAGAAACTGAAAAGAAATGAACGGAAGTAAAAAAATAAAAATAAAAAGAGCATTAGAAAGAGAGAGTAACACAAAAAGAGAGTGAAAGAGAGGCGGGGAGTGAGAAATGATAAGTCATTACCTACTAAATATAGAGAGAGGAGTGGAGGAGAAGGACAGGAGGAGCGGCGTTATCACATAAAGAATGATGAGGAGGGGCTATGACAGCTATATATGTGGGGCGGCAATTGTTGGGACTTGTTTATAACAATCCCAATGTTAGGCCTTACAGATGAAAATTTACTTACCTTTTAAATTAAATATTATATATCAATGACTTCTATTCCATGCTTTTAATTTTTTTCATGCTCATGTCCTTACAAAATCATATAAAGCAAATCAACTAGCATTTATTTTCCCCAAGCTCCCACTATAGCATTGTAGGTGAAATACAAGATATAAGTATGACTATAAGCTCTATTTGGTTAGAGAAAAAAAAATAATTTTAAATTTTAAAAAATATTTATGATGTGAAATAAAGTAAATTAGTTATATTAAATATTATATTTTTTATCTCTATAATAAAAATTATGTAGGATGTAAAATAAAATTATTGTTTAATATTAAAATTTGTGTAGGATGAGATGTAAAATATTATTTTATTTTTTTAAAAATAAAATAATATTTTTAGTTAGAGGAAATAAAATAAAGTGATCTCCAACCAAATGGAACCTGAGTGTAAGATTATTTTTGGTTCATGACTTATATGCTATTATTTTTGGTTCATGACTTATATGCTTAAATTTTTAGATCAATTAGTAACTAGAAATTTAATATGGTATTAAAGCTAGGAGATCTTAAGTGTTAACTCCGACAACCCCCATTATCTCTTGCATAAAGTTAAAAAAAGTGCTAGAATATAAAATTATTCTCAAGTCATAACCTACAAACTTAAGTTTATAAGTTAGTTGGCAACCAAACATTTAACAAAACTTAATACTCAATATTACTATACGATTTTCTTCTGTTTTTTTTTTTTCTCCAAAAAAGCACATATATGTAAATTCAAGAGAATTTTATTTCTTTTGTTTTACCTAATCTTCTCAAAGCGAGTTATTCAATATATATATATATATGATTATTGTTTTATTTCATCTTTTATAAATGAAAAAATGAACTCATAAATACAGGAGGAGAAGTATGTGATTCGTAGGGAATGGTTAAAAGAGCAAGTGAAGTTTTTTATCACAAAAACGAAGAGTACCATTGAGCAGCTTGAGCTCATCAATGCATTGGGCCAACTTGGGGTGGCATATCTCTTTGAGTTAGAGATTAAGAATATGTTGAGTTCAATCTCTTCATCTATTGAAACCATAATTACTGATATGGAAGAGAGTATTGATCTTCATGGCATTGCCTTGCTCTTTAGGCTTTTCAGAGTATATGGTGATCTCCAAGGTTCACAACTAAGGTAACTATCGTTTATAAAAACTTTCATTTAATCTAATTAAAAATGATAATCTGTAGATAGTAATTTGAAAAATCAATGTTAAATTTCAAAAAATACAAAAAATACTTCTAGACATATTAGCTTACATAGTTTTTTTTTTTTTTTTGTGAATTTGTGTTATTTGAGACGTTTTGCTTCATAAAAAGTTCAAATATAACACAAAATACAAAAATTATTTTGGATATAGATAATTTTTTTTTCTGCCATAACATTTATTTAGATGGAAGACATCGAAATGAACCGAACTAAAATAGAAGAGAGCTCTAGGGACCTGTTTGAAATTAAAAAAGTTGCACCATACTCAAACTATTGGAGATTGTATGGAATATTTTAACCTCAAACATAGTAAATTGTATGATTTTTTTATATCTATTATCAAATTTGCAGTTTGAAGTCTCTTGTAAGAAGCATAAAAAGTGAGAGCATGATATTCAAAGCAAATATTGAACAAGATATCAAGGGACTTCTTAGTGTATATGAGGCTTCCCATCTTGCATTCGAAGGAGATGATGAACTCGATGAGGCTGGAGAGTTTGCAGCAGAGAAACTGAGAGAGCTCAGGAAGAACTCTTCATTAGATCCAAAGCTTGGGGAACAAATAGATTATGCCTTGGAGATCCCCTTGCATTGGAGGGTGCCAAGGTTTCATGCAAGGTGGTTTATTGATTTTCACTCGAATCAAAAGAAAATCGACTCGAATTTGCTCGAGTTGGCTAAACTGGATTATAATAGGATCCAAAGCTTATACAAGAATGAGCTCAAGGAGCTATCTAGGTATGATATATAATCATGCATGCACATAACTATATAAGATCATAAAATTAAAACTATTAAATTTCTGATTACTCAAGTTCAAGCTCTAGTGAACTCCAATTATCTCTAATGTATATTTGAAAATAAGAACCAATGTTGAACTAAATTTATATTGTAAAAGCAAATTTTCTCCTTTTTAAGAGAATGCATAAGAGTATATAATTATTTTTGAGTCATAAATATGTAGGTCAGTTGGTAGAATATTTTACAAAAATGCTAAAACAAATATTTTAATTGTCATATAGGTGGTGGAAAGATCTTGGTCTCGTTTGTGAAAAGCTTGGGTTCGCAAGAAATAGACCAGTGGAGAACTACTTATGGGCATTAGGTAGTGCTTATGAGCCGCAGTTTTGGAGAATCAGGAAAGAGAACTTTAAATTGAATTGTGTGGTAGTAGTAATAGATGATATTTATGATGTCTTTGGTACATTAGATGAATTAGAGCTATTTACAAATGCTATTGAACGGTAAGTTATATCAAATTTATAGCTTATTTATAATGAGTTGTTCAAAAGTATGATTGATTGCTTGTTATTTTTTGTGGTTTAACTTATCATATAAATTATAAAGATGGATAATAGCGCCGGAGCTTCCAGAATATATGAAGATATGTTTACTGGCATTTTTTAACACAGTCGATGATATTGCCAACAAAATCTTATTAGAAAAAGGTTTACATATTCAGTTATACCTACGACAATCGGTGAGAAATTCTTTCATAAAATTTTTTATTAAATTTTCTATAAAATGAAAATAATGTATAATATTTGTGATACAGTGTGTTGATGTATGTAAAGCTTATTTCAAAGAGGCAAGATGGTACCATGGTGGACACAATCCAAACCTTCATGAATACCTCGAAAATGCATGGATATCAATAGCAGCAATTATTGTACTAACTGAAGCTTATTGTTTAAGCGATGACCTGACAGCAGAAGCTTTACAAAATTTCAAATTTTACCCAGATGTTGTTCTTCATTCATCGATACTTATTAGGCTTTACAATGATTTGGGAACATTAAGTGTGGGTACATTATATAATATTGTCAATCTTAGCATTTTTTCTTGCACGATAAAAGAGTAATATGTTGCTTCTTTGTTTCATGTAGGCGGAAATGCAACGAGGAGATGTCTCAAAATCAGTTCAATGCTATATGAACGATAAGAATGTTTCAGAATCAGATGCAAGAAAGTACATAAAAAGAATCTTAATACGAAAACATTGGAAAGCATTGAACGAAACACTTGCTGCTAATCCAAATTTATTGGGTTCTTTCAAAACAGGCTTATTAGGTCTTCCGCAAATGTCGCAGTTCTTGTACCAATCCGGAGACGGATTTGCTGATCCCAATTTTGAGACTCATAATAGAGTCATTAAATTTCTAATTGAGCCTATTCCACTCTGATGGACCCTCTACTTTTACGTACGTGCTTTTGTTGTAATGTTTTGATTATGATGATGAAGAATAAGCTGTGTAATTTTTATTTAAATTATGAAGTTTGTTATATTATAATAATAATTTAATTTAGAGGGCGTTTGGTTCAGTGTTATCTCAATGTTATGTTATGTTATCTTTAGAAAGTAATTGTTTGGTTTAATGATATTTTTAAATAATATTATAATTAATTACAAAAATGCCATTACATACTGACATCTAGATGTCACCCCAAATCGGGCGACATCTCAAGATAACATCATCAATTTGTCATTATAATGTCAATAATTTTCAACTAAACAAAAATAATTTGGATAGCATTAATATTTTCTAATATCATAACATTGAACCAAACAAATGTCCATTGATGAATAACAATGATATTTAGATAACATGACATCTAAATGACATTGACATTGATATAACAAACTTCATTATAATATTTAATGATATTTAGATAACATGAAATCTACATTTGGATGCACAGTATTAATCTCATTCATTTTACATATTTGGCTGGAAATGATTCCACCAAAATTCTCAAATATTTAATGAGAGAAACTATCAGAATTTTTTTTCAGTTAATAACAATTTTTTTTATTGTTAATTCCTCTTATTAATTTTATTCTATAAATAAAATCTTGTTAAAGTGATTATTAAAATAGCTATTTTAATAAAGGTGTCAATTTCTTATAGTGTGAACTGCATTACATTACATTGGCCTTGGTAAATTACTATTTTTTAGAAAAGTTCAGTAAATAATAATTTCTACTACTAATAATAAATATTTTTAAAAAATTATTTATTTTATAATTCGTTATTATTATTAATCAGTAAATATCATAAAAATAAATTAATTTATTATGATTTAATCATAAATGAAATTTTGGATTTTAATGCGAAACCAGATCAAATGGTCCTGATTTTCACAACAAAAAGTTAAAAAACAACAATAATAATAATAAATAATTTTTTTTAATTATTCTACACAAATTTTAATATAACAAAATATTATTTTACTTCACATACTTAATAATTTTTAATAAAAATATCAACGTTATTTCATATCCTAGATCAAAATATTCGAATCGAGTATTTTGATATAGGATGTGAAATAAAATTAATATTTTTATTAAAAATTATTGAGTATGTGAAGTAAAATAATATTTTTTTATATTAAAATTTGTGTAAAATGATTAAAAAATTTATTTATTTATTATTATTATTATTATTATTATTATTATTATTATTTTAATTAGTACTATTTTGGTTGACCCTCTTGCCAAATAGGTTATGGTGTTAAAAATTAGCATAAATTACATCTGGGACCCAGTCAATTTCCAATTTTTTTTTTAATTATATGAAACACTTTCAAGAATTTTAAAACATTGTGTTTAGGTTCTAAGCTCTTTGACTTTGTCAAATAGGTCCCTGGGGTTTGCTTTCAACCAACAACTGCGATATCTGGTGATGGAAAACTATAAAATTTCCAATTAGGCAAGGGTAAAATGCAAATTACATACTAATTAATATTACAATAAAAAGAGCAGTAAGACAAATATTTAATTTTTTAATATCTAAATCAAGTTTTTAAAACTCAGTGGAAACAGCTGAGTTTCCGTAATCTCGGATCGGTTTTAGTGAAAATCGAGCTAAAAAAGCTACCAAGATTTGATTTCTCCCGAAACTCAGTAGTTCTGGCAGTTTTTATCAAGTTTCTTTTGAACTATCAAAACTTTAAATTGCTAAAACTCATCTTTCCAAAAAATAATTTTTAATAATTATTATTAGTAAATTCAAAGTTAAATTTATAAAAAACTAAAACTGTCGATATCAAAACAACTGAAATTATCGATACGAAAACTTCCATACCTCCCAGCTCTAGAAGACCCGCTCCTACTAATCTTTCCTTAGTTTCTCTCTTTATCTTCGATTTGATTAATTTACTTGTTTCATGCCGGGCTTCTCACTTGTCGGCGACAAGTGACAATCTCCTCCCATCAAAGTCTTCAATGCTTCTGAGAAGACGATGAAAGATTGTAGTGAAATTTTTAAAAAATATATTGGGATAAATTAGTAAAAGACTAAATTTTAAATGTGCAATTGACGGTGGACTTGATATCAATAAGTCCCCAACATTAAGGACTCAAATGCAAAGTTTTCTAGATCTATCAAAAAAGAATGCAAAGTTTTGAATTATTGGTTTCCACGTAATAATACCTCTATCTCGGGCTCTCCTATGCAATTTACTTTAAAAATTAATGCTATACATAAAAACAAGGGACATTTACATACATAGCATTTAATATCACCATATTTACATATAACACATTTATTTTTAAATATTACATTTCATATATTTTTTTAAAATTGGAGTGTAATATTTTAAAAATAAATGTAATACACATAATTATGATAGTATAGAATGTTATATACGTAATTATTCGTAAAAAGAATTAAATTTTGAAGGAAGAGAGAATAGGTAAGATTTTGAGTATTGTATGATTAGAATAATTTTATGTATGTACTTCAATTTGGACTTTTTGAAAAGCTAATAATCAGTCAAGTTTGAATAAGTTACCACAATTAAATTTGAATTTTTCAATTTTAAGATTAATTTAATTTAAATTAGACTAAAATTTATTAAAATTTGAGTTGAATTAAACTTAATTTTTATTTTTATTTTCTAATATGCACTCATTTTATATAGAAAGTTTACTTAAAATATTTTTTGGTTAATTTTTTACATTTTATTATGCATTTATACATTAAGTTATAATATATATATATATATATATATAATATCTTAAATATGCATTAACAATGTAATAATATTTATTATTATATAGATATTAAATAAATTATAAATTAATCGATTTTATTTTAAAGAAATGGCCTTCAAATCATAAAAAAAAAAGTTGAGTTGAGTTTCAAATTTTCAATCATTTCTTAAATTTTATGTGAATGTGATAGAAAAGAGTGCTTTTACACTTATTTTTTTTTTTTAAATTCAAGAATATGAAATTATTTTAACTATAATTTTAAGTTCCACTAAAATTAATTAATTTTGTAAATTTTATTTCAATTTCTATTAAGATTAAAGCCAAATTTACTAATTTTATTTTGGCTAAAATTTTTATATTTTTAAGATAAAAGTTTTTAAAGTTTAAAATTTTAAATTAATGAATAAAAATGATGATATGTATTATTAAAACAATCAAAATTATCATAATTGAGATTTTAATTTACGAGTGATAAAACCTCAACATAAATTAAAGTGACGCTTACATATAAATTAAAATTATAAATTTTTCTCATATCAAAAAAAAATTGCACTTCTAAAATATTATATATATAAATTTTATTATATATTCGAACTGATTTGTAAGGAGATAAAAACTTTGAGACCAACATACAATTATTGCTATTTTTATGAGTTTTAAATTCATCAGCCATTTTTTATATTTGTTTAAGGAATAATTATAAGTTAGTCTCAAGCCTTTCATGTCCTTATAAATTATTCTAAAAATATTTATTTAAGATTCAAATTTATTCATTTTGTGTTCAAATTAACTCAAAATTTTACATCTAAAATTAAATTTCGGATGTCATAATTAACCTTACCTTTAGAAATTTTGTCCCCAAATATACATAAATAATTTTACGAATTTCATTATACATTTGAATTGATTTATCGGAAGGTGAGAAAGTTGACACCAAAATATAATTATTACTGTTTTGTGAGTTTTTAAAATATTAGGACTAAATCATAATTGTTATTTTTTTTGTGAATTTATAAATTAAAAAAAATACAGATAGGACAAAATATGTTTTCTCCTTTTCGTTCGTACTTTTATATATAGTATAGATATATATATAAATATAATATCTTAATTTTCCTTTTAACAAATGGCCACGAAATACTGGCTGCCCTAAGTCCTACTCTCTTCGCTTGAGCGTGGACCTGAGAGGGGCCGAGGGCTCCTGCAGGATCGAATCGAAGCCGCTCTGCGTTTTCCGCGGGCGATCCCGATGGTAAGCTCCCTAGGCTTGTATGGCTTTTTCTTCCTCCTTCGACCTCAGCCGTTTCTTCATCGTTGTGCACTTTTATGCATAGTTAGGTTTTGTGACGATTCCGGGATTAGGGATTCTTCATCTGTTCTTTATCGGGGAGAAATGCTTTGAAAGGATGTACTTTCAGGGTGAATGAGGAATGGAAAGAGGGGGATAGGTTGTTGGATGGTGATTGTCTTTAGATTTTTGGTGACGGATTGGATATCTATTCTCTCTTTTGGTTTATTTATGGCACAGTGCTGTGGCCTGATTTTAATGCTCGCGAAGGGCCTTTTTGTGGAGAAATTTTTGTGTGCACAATGTGTGCCACATCATCCGTCCGCACACAAATAAAATTAAGCCACGTGGCATGACAGGCTGCTTCAGATATTATATAACACAAACTTCTTGCTACGTAAGATTACATAATATTGATGCCTTGTTATTTGGAGCTACGTAGTACTAATTTATTGCTACGTAGTACTGACTTTTTCTACGTAGCATTGATTTTTTGCTACGTAGGACTATATAATATTAACGTCTTGTTATCTACATAATATTACGTAGCTCTATGTAGTAAGAAGTCAGTACTATGTAGCAAGAAATTAGTGCTACGTAGCTTCAGATAACAAGACGTTAATATTATGTAATCTTACGTAGCAAAAAATCAGTGCTACGTAGCAAAAGACAGTACTATGTAGCAAGAAATTGGTGCTACGTAGCTTCAGATAACAAAACGTCAATATTATGTAATCCTACATAGCAAAAGTTATGTAGCAAGAAATTAGTGCTACGTAGCTCTAAATAACAAGGCGTCAATATTATGTAGTCGTACGTAGCAAGAAGTTAGTGTTATATAATATCTGAAGCAGCCCATCGTGCCACGTGGCTTAATTTTATTTGTATGAGGACGGATGACGTGACACACATTGTGCACACAAAAATTTCTTCTTTTCGTGAGGGATAAATTGCAACAGGATTCAGTTTTATGCTTTCCCTTTTCCCAGCTTGAAATAATATTTCCTTGCTTAGTGGCCGTTTGGTTCTATAATGCAGTTTTATCTGCTAAAACGTATTTTGAGGATGAATAACTTTTCTTCCTTTTATATTTAATCTATTCGTCTGTGTTAGAAGTTGGAGTGCAATGAAAACAAAGAATTCATGTAGCTAACCCCACCTAGTGGGATAAATGCTCTGTTTGTTATTATTATTGTTGTTGTTGTTTGTGTTAGAAGTTGTATTGATAATTTTTTTTTTGATAGAACTTGTACTGATAATTTGGAAACTGTTTTTTAATGCTATGTGCTGGCGGTTGTCTTGTGCAGGCTAACAGGCACACGATCGTATTGATGCAGGCATCTCAAAACAGGGCAAGTAGAACGTTTATGGATTTTGACTCAATCAGTCAAGCTATGGATGGTACATGCAAATAACAATTTGGAGATTTTTTACATGCATTTTCCAAGAAATAGAATAAATTTCAAATAATCCGGATTAAATGAAAAACTTTCTTTACCATTTATTTGAATGTATAATTTTTGATAGCTTTGTCATCAGTGTCTATCAGTGATTCTGCACATTTGTTTTAATCTTTTGTTTTTTTTTACACAAAGGATATGAGCTTTTATTTACCTCAAAAAATATTCTTTAATATGTTAGAATAGTTTTTTTACTGTAGTTGGGCGTATTTATGGAACTAAGCTTCCCAACAATAAAGCCTTAATCCTAACTACTTTGTTGTCTATTTAGATTTCTTTTCCTATTCATTTTTATATAAAACAACCTCTCCATGAGTGCAAGGTCTATTCCTTCCTCTCTTTAACACCATGTCTTGGATTCTTTTACATTTACATATTAAGGCCTTTGTAGGTTGACAATGGACATGATCAAACTCCTTTAAAACACCCCTCTTTTACTTTTTCTCAATAGGTACCATGCTCACCCATTCTTTCTTACACAATCATTTTTAATAGACCCCACTCTAGTATGACCGCTAATCTGTCTTAACATTTTCGTCTTAGCTACATTGATCTTATGTAACTACTTACTGCCCAGCATTCTTTTTCACATATCATTGTTAATTGAATAGCAATTTCATACAATTTTATAATTTTTTTGTTTTCCTTGATTGACATCCTCCTATTGCATAAAACTCATGTCTCAGGCTATATGGTGTAGCATGGACTTTAGGTGAATCTCTGGCTAACAGTATACGATGTCGCTCAGATGATGTGTATTAAGGTGGTTTGCTGATTTAGGAAAGTCCAAGTCAAAAGATCAATGACCTGTGAAAAATAGAAACCATGTTTCTTGTTGAGGTTGTAGTATCGTCCAATTGTTGACTAGCGACTTGGGAATGAGCCAGCAGGAATAGGCTGGCGGCCTTTGTGTCTGGTGGCCTAAATGAGGCTGGTTGGTTTTATAGCTGGATATTCCTTAAGGATCTGCTGGTTCTGGTTCACTATTTTTTGTTTCAATTTTTAAAATCAAAAGAAATTTAAAACTATCCCAAGATGCAAGTGAACATGAATATGCATTCATTCATGCAATTAACATGCATTTGACATATTAGATATGCACACATACAAAATTGTGCAATTTTGAGAAGAATTAAACTAAGCTCCCTTAATTATGCTAAACGTTTGTTCATCCACATGGTCATGAAATTTCTCAAAAAAATTAGAATGCTTCAAGTAAATCCAGAAAATTCTATGAAAATATTTCCCTTAAAGATTTCAAGAAAATTAACCCAAGGCATGCAAGGGAGGAGCAATCTCATAGACATGTGAAGGAAGAATACTAAAACATGAAACATTGAGAAATAATTTCATGAGGAACCATTGTAAAGATTTCATTCAAATTGTTGTGCTATAATTACAAATGTGAAACCAAAACAAGCAACTACTAAAGGAAAACCTAGAATTTTAGAGCAAACAGTGAACTAACTGCTAAAGAACCAAGGGAATGTGAAATATTGAAGCCCTAAACTTTAAAGAACCTCAGTAGTATCCAAGGATGGCAGCTTGCAGCCCTTTACGTTAATCTAGAGCACCACCTATGCTAGACAACAAAAACAGTGGAAGAACTCTCTTCTTTTACTCACAATCTCAATGGAAACCTTCAATTATCAGTGCCTGTAGTTGATTTACATGTGGCAAGAATAGAACGACAGTCTTTTGTTGGGTCAGTGTTGGCTAAGGCGCTGGTCTATACCTTGGCTAGTTCTGCTTTAAGCCGCCTCAATCCTAAGAGCTCATGAGTAACCTTTTTTGACCTGTTTGGCTCCTTTTTGACCCTAATCACTTTCAGGTCACCAAATAATACCCAAACTCATCAAACACTCAACCCATACAGGAGGACCACTGGTGGGCATTTCCTCCAACATGGCATAAGTTTAAAATGAAATGACTCAAACAAAACAAAGTTTAACATAAAGATAACTATGTATATAGTGAAATAGGTGATATCTTCTAGACCCAGGGCGAAGATCATATCAATGCTTCCAATAACCATGCCCTTCATTATTCTTAAAGTACAGGTTGTCCCATTTTTGGGAGGCAGTAAGAAAGGAGTTGGAATGAATTTATTATATGATTATACTGGAATATTACCAATTTTCAACATGCTACTTTTTGTTTGTATTGTATGTAGCTGCTTGAGAGAGATCAGCTCAGATTCATTAAACTGAGTGCATGTGAATCAATCTTTCGAACTTTAATATCTTCTATTACTGTGTCTTGTTTATTCTATAAGTATTCTTCAACAGAAGTAGAAAGTCGTAAATAAGTTTTATTGAATTTCATCCCCCTTCTACAATATCATTAGTAGAAATTAGATCGTCTTCCTTGATTTTCATTTCATCAAACTTGCGAATAAGAAGTGTAGGCTTAATGACTGGTTGTTTGAATATGGGCTTATGAAGCTTGGGTGAAGGATGGTGCTTGGGAAAAATGAGAATATTAGTACCATAGGATATATTTTACTTAGGATAACCATAACAACGTTGTTGAGAATACTGTTGATTTTTAAGATGACATGAATAATTATGATATCAATGTGATGAATAATAAGACCCATAGTTGCATGAAGCATTATAATAAGAGGATGATTAGTAGTGAAGTGGGGAGGAACTAGACCAGCGCCTTTCCTGAAAGTGTGGCATAGGCCTTGTATAGATGAAGCTAACAATCTAAATATGCATTAACATGTTGATTAACTCACTAGAGTGCTAAAAGGGATGAAATATTCTAGTTAAACACATATGAGAGCGTACAAGAATAATCTCCACATATTTGCGAGAGAAAACAAACCTCAAGTCGATGAACTGGAGGCCTCTCATTTCAACACTCAAATTATGATGAGTTATAGTCGCATAAGAGTTCTTTTAAAGTAACTAATTAAATGCAAGCAAAAAAAATTCTCTCATTAGGGCTTGGAAATTGATTTGATTGAGCTTTGAGTAATCAACCAAATGACGTAGGGAATTTAACTAATATAGAGCTATCCTGGTAAATAAAAATTCGCTTCAGCACTAGTAATTCATTATGGAACATGGAGCTTTAATTAGAGATAAATTCAAAAAAAATCACAATTAAATGAACTGCTCCAAAAAGCTTAAGAACGAATACTCAACCTAGCAGTTTAATAATTTGGTACAGCAATAGAATATAGTGGTAGTGAGCTTCAAAGGAAACATGTGAAACCAAATAGAGGTGCAATCCCAATATAGCTCTTAATGAAGGATTATAGCAATAGAGACAACCCAAAGAAAGATTCAGTAGGAGAACTATAGGAGAAATTTAGCAAAGGAGATAAAATAGTAATGAACTCAAACCGGCGATCAGTGCGTTGATCGGATTCAAACCTTAGGAACAACGATGTGGATCTCCTCTTCGATGCTGCGCACTTGGCTTGGATCCCTTCCTAAATCATAATTATTTCAAATGATAAAGTTTCATCATCGTCTTTTAGCACCAAAACTAAATCCCTATACCCATCTCTTCCCCTTTTATGTGTGAAAGTTTGCCTTAATCTTCAAGTGGTGCTCTTTGGAAATCAAAAAGGCCTTCTTGGTGCAAGTTGGCACCAAGTGCATACGGGATTTAGGTGGTGGCGAACAGTGCTAGTTGGCTAGAACTTTCTGCGGCGACAGTGATAGGAGCTGTGAGGATCTCCTTGTTCAGTTTGCTCACATGAGTTTGGCCAAATGCTCAAGTGACTGGGAAATTAGGGCTAAAGCCTCGTCTCTCTTTTCCAAGCAGGTCTCCAAGTTCTCAATTCTTTCACTTAGGTCCATTTTCCTTTAATTCTTTTATATAGATTTGCTTAAGTACATATAGATCCACCTATTTTATCATCTCTTGGACATAGGTCCACACAAGAACAAATTAAAATAAAAAATAAATACAAATGCTCCCCCTCCCCCTCACACTCAACATGATAAAGTACATAAATAAATAGAATTTAACTCATGCTCAATAGTGAACTCATATAATGAGGATGGTTTCATAGTCAATGAAGGTGACAATGAAGATGCTCCACATCATAGACATTATATTTTCACCAAGGCATATCAATTTTCATGTTCTGGAATTGTCATTGTGAACATCAAAAGCATGAGATCTTGCTTCGTACTTGGCTTTAAAACTCCTTTCAAATACACTCTACTGTCATGATACTTGGCAACGTGCTTTTCCACCAGAAATTGTCTCTGCATTTTGTACATGTGAGTCACGAGTCCACCTCTCTTTTCGCTTGCACTTATCTTCCCACTTGATATAGTGAATCAATCTCTTTGTAGTGTCTGCACTTCAAAGAAAATATTGAATTATTTGTTCCAAATCATTCAAGATATTAAGCAGTACATTAATATAAGATAATACGTAAATTGGTATGGATGTGATTGTGCTGTTTATAAGTGTAATTCTACCTACCAGTGAAAGGTGCCTAGCTCCTTAGGGGTTGATTCTTTCTCTGACAGATGTAAGAATGGATAGGAAATTTGCCTTCTATTTATGTTTAGTTAATGGAATATCTAAGTAACACTATTCTTATCCCTCTGTATTTCGAATCTCTATTTTATAGCAATTTTCCCATTCGTCAAATTAGTTTTGCTAAATATAATAGAGGACTTTTCTTAGTTAACCTTCTTCCCGAAAGTAGCACAATACTTTCTTCAACTTCTCTATGAATAACAAAAGATCATCTACTAATAATAGGTGAGAGTGTGCTTGCCCTCCAGCTAAGTCTTATGACTCATTCTGGATAGAAGCTCAAAATAAAATGAATAGAGATGGTGATAGTGGACACCATTTTTGAAGTCCTCTCCTGGAGATGATTTAAAGCCATCAGTTCCTATTAATAAGCAAAGCAAACCTAGGTTCCTTGACGCATGCTGACCCACTATTGTCACCTGAAAGGGAATCCAAATCTAGTAAGTATGCTATCTAAGAATCTTGGCTGACTCTATCATATGCCTGCTCCATATCTACTTTAATCATAAAAAGGCATCTCATGATTTCGTACTCTACAGTCTATGATGACTCTTGAGCAAGAATGCAGCTGTCAATTATTAGACAACCCGGAACAAATGCTTTGTGCTCCAATTTAATGAAGGGGGTTGAGATGGTTCTTCAATCTTTGTACCATAACCTTCGCAACCTTATATATGAAGTGCACTAGCTTATGGGTCCATATTGTTGGACTTGATCTCCATTACTTGCTTTAGGAACCAAAAACACCACCGTCTTTCCATTTTTTATGCAATCTCCCTTTGCTAAAAGCATAGTGAACAACTTGCACAACATCTCCTATGGTCTGCCAATAATGCTTCAGAAAGCTTCTTGTAATACCATCTATACCAAGAGTCTTGTTATAAGCTAATCAAAAGGCTGTGGTTTGAATTTCATCTCTCATCAGTTGTTATGCAAGTTGCTTAGCTAGCCTCGGTAGAAATTGATTTGTTAACTCCTATGTTGTGTCCTATGCCCCCCACTTCCTAGTAAAGAATCTCAGCATGTTGAATACAATACTTGCATCAGCTATAACTCTATTCCTCTTTTGAGTCAGTAAGCGCTCTTATCCATTGATGTGTTTCCTTCCAGTAGCTGCCTTATAAAAGAATGATGTGTTTCAGTCTTCCTTCGCTGACCAATGGGGCTTAGCCATTTACCACCACCAGATTTCTGCTATTGCTATAGTTGTTTTGTAGCTAGCGATCATGGAAAGAAGTTTATCATGTTGTTCTATAGTCAACCACTATGGTGATTCCTCCTTGGTTTGAAGATCCAAAATATTCTTTCTTTAGCCAATAGATCTCCCATCTCTTGCTTGCTTTGTTTATTTGGCGCCTTAAGACTTCTCTTCCCTTTCTTGTTTACCGTAGCCACTGGCCCCACTTTAACTAGTTTTATCCAAGTGTCTTACAATCTCATGGGCAAGTTTGTAAGACAATCAGTTATTCTCAAATTTCCCCTTGAGACCTAAGTATAGGACTAGTACGATTAGTGAGCAAAGAGCAATAATTTGAAGCTATTCTTATTGAGTAACAATAACTCTTGGCATTTGTAAAAGAGTAGTAGAGTTGAGGAGCGCTGATGTGTAGCATCCACGATACTGCCTTCGTTGATGTCGACATGAGCAGCTTTAGTAGAGGTCCAATATTGGGCTTTTGATTGTTTGAGTTTGTTTCAAAACTTTAGTTATCTTAGTTATTTTATTTAAGATTAGTTAACACTGTATTTTTTGGGTGACTTCGTAGTAGGGTTTGTATTCAGGCAATTTTATTTCATTAGGACATATGTATTGATGGAGGGTCTATTGCTAGGTATTTGACAAGATTCCTGCACTTCTCCGGTGACTACCAGCCATCCACTACCACTGGCGATGAGAGGCTATGGCTCCCACCTTTGAAATTGATTGCATCTTTCATGATTGCATTTAAATTCCTCGTTACAATAAGATTTTGAATCTTTGGGAATAGTTTTTTATTTCTACTGGTCTACCTTTATTTTTTATTTTGTTGTTAGTTTTTCTTTTCTGAAAGGTGTTTAACCTTTTATTAAGCATAGTAAGAACCTCAAGGGATATTGTGCTTAATTATTGTTTTTCTATTTTTTATTTGAGAAAATAAGCTAAAACAGATAGAGGGCCAAATGTTTTTGAAAATAAATTCACTTTGAAGCAAATTATTGAATTAGTTAATGAAATAACTCACTATCTTTATAGTTGGACTTCATCTTCGACATTTGACAGGTATCTGTGGACTTTACGAGAGAAAACTGAAGGAGATCAATCCAACTATTGTAAACATCACCTATGACATTGCTGACCTATATAACTTCATCGACGGTTTCACTGATCTGAGTGCACTAGTGTAAGTGTAATCATCCGTCCTCCTTCGATTAAAACCAATTCATCCTTTTGTTTCTTTCATTGCAGCTTCGATCACTCGATTCAGGCTTATCTTCCATACGACCGACAGTGGATGAAGCAGCGAATGTTCCAGCATCTTAAAAAACTCGCCTCTCGCGATATACATTGAACAGTATGTATTCTGCTCAACTGTTTTTGCAGTTTAAAAGGTTTACGACTATTTCTATCATCGTCTGATTGGTGATACTGGTATCATTGCTGTATTGAAATATCTGTGATGTATATTCTAGAAAATTAGGTTCTCTTTTTGAAAATTAAAAGAGTATTTGAGTGATTGGCAAGTCAGAGGAGTTGATTATCTGTGGCTATGATTAAGAGCAATATATTAAATGAGGAAAATTACCAGTTTAAACTTTTACAAATATTTCTTGGTGTAGTAGTTGTTACATCACCAAAATTTGATTAGCTGAACATTCTTCCCTTTGTATTTTCCATCCCAAAGTTAAATTTGCTGGTATTTAGGAACTGCTCGTCATCGTAGCTTCAGTCAATCTTTTTGATTTGGAGGAAAAAGAAAAGGAAAGATATGATGCAAAATTAAATTAATTATATTAAAGTCCGTATAGAATATGAATTAAAATTTATTGATGTATTAAGAATTATATTAGATGAGATATAATTATGTGGATTGATTTTTTTAAATTGAGATTTATGTATGAAAGTATGAATGTAATTTTTTATTACTAGTACTATTATGAAAAAGGTTAGAGGTTGTTTGGGTCATGATTATGACCAAATTGATCTCTAGTCAAACAGATAAGGAAAATGAATGCTCCTTGATGTAGTGTGTTGACAAATTTAATTGAAAACTTGTATATAATATATATATATATAGGTCAAAAAAATGGTATATACACATCTATATTTGTATAGAGATCTGATTTTATTATGCTGCATTTATATACATGTTACATTAAACTTTCAATATTGCATTTTTTTAAATGTCATTTTATAATAAGTAATATTTAAAATTTTTTGACTGTAAATATCACTTTATATATGCAAGGTTTAGGAAGTACTCTTCACAATGGTTAAATATACGTTTTACATTCAGATTTGATGTTTATGATTTATCTTAGATTCAATTAAAATTTTAAATTATAATTAAATTTAAATAAAAATTTATTAATTGATTGAGTAATAAAAACAAAAAATTTATACAATTTATTTCACTTAGTGGGACTAAAATTTAGTAGTAGTTGTAAATATAATTTCACTAATGCAATTAACATTAATTCAAAACAAAATAAAATTTAAATTTGAATCTTAAGTCTTGTATAGCGTGAGGATCAAAATATTATTAATTTAAATAATAATAATAATAATAAATAAATTTTTATAATTATCCTATACAAATTTTAATATAAAAAAATATTATTTTACTTCTCAATAATTTTTAATAAAAAAATTAACTTTATTTTATTAAATCAAAATATGCGAATTAAATATTTTAATCTAAAATGTAAAATAAAATAAATATTTTATTAAAAAATATTAAATATATAAAATAAAATAATACTTTTTTTTATATTAAAATTTGTGTAAAATAATTAAAAACTTTATTTATTATTATTATTATTATTATTATTTTAAAATTATTATTATTTTAATCCTGATTTTGATTCAAGTAGTATATATTTAGGCCCTTTATATTACTTGGCTCAAACTATCCTCTGTTAAGAGTAAATTAACTCCTGGATAACGTGTTTGTATATATAACTTGTAGTTTCAACACAACAAAAAGATTCAAGTAGTAGAGGTGACCAATGAGCTTATCATCCATAGTAAAAACGGACGCTATCAAGCCTAACACTGACATCCTACAACGAAACACTTAAAAACAAGACTGTAAGAAACTAATCTCATCTAATTATTTAATAGATTGATCATCGCAGCTCAAAAAATTTCAATAATCAAAATTAGAATGATAAACTGCATAAAACCCAACATTCAAATCTGAACATTTACATCTCACAACACTTTTAAAATGACTAAATTACGTTCTGAAAACCTAAAAGTCACTCAAATCTGTTCCCATGCACCTGGATGTGACGACTGAAAAAGATGATGAAAACAATAATGAGTCTCAATTGTAAAATACGTTAAATACATAAATGTTTTTTTAACCGTCATGCATGTAAATTCCCCAGATTATATGAAATGCATTCTCCTTCATTTACTCTTTTTTCTACCACCCTCTTAATTCAATCCAAGAATAAGAAATGTAGCACTGAAGTACACATTTTTCAAAAACTCTTTGTATTGTTATGCACTCTGAAGAACAAAAATACTCCTTCAACTGATGAATGCTTGTGTGGGAATGTAGTTGGCACTTCACTGATCTTCATAAAAATCAAAGGCTTAGTTACGTCTACATATAAGCTGTGGAATCATCGAACACACCAACAATAAGAATTGATCCCTAAAAGGCCCCATTTGTTTTGAAGTTAAAAATTAACCTGGTTTAATTTTAACCTAATATATCACATCATACATAAAATTTAATATTAAAAATTAATTTTATTTCACATTCTACGCACATTACTAAAATAATAACTAACTTTATCACATTTATACGAGAATTTGGGATCCATTTATAAGAGAAGAAATAGTTGCCTTTCAACTATAGATAGATAAAGCAATGCTCTCAGCTCTCAGTGATGAGTGAATTTTTGTCACCAACACAATCACCACCAACTTTACCGATCGGGTTGCTTGAAGCTCAACATCTTGTAAAAATTGTGCTATAGGGTGATAGCTACACTTGAAAAGACCAATTTTAGAATATTCCCCAATTATACATCTTGTTAATACTTGAATGGTACAATTAACAAATCAATCAATTGTATTAACAGAATATTCTCAGAATATTTTGATAGGAGATAATGATGGCAAAATGTAGAATAATATGAGCTTCCGCATAAAATAGAAAATAGAAATATTTAGTTGTTTAATATGTAATTTGCTAATCGCAATTTTCATAATATAATTGATTTCAGTTGAAGCCCTGGGAGTCAAGATATCCTATGGGAAATCTTTTCTTTCTAAGACTGGATGTATTGAGTTTACTAAACGCTTTAGGATAAGGGGGATATCGAAGGATATTTCCCCTGTGTCTGTTAAAGCTTTATTAAATGCACATCATCCCGGAGGACATGATTGGAGCTTGGTCAAAGAACCATGCCAAAAGTAGTAAAATTAATGATTGCCATAAAAAAAAAGAGACGTGCATCATGTGCCTAAGCATATAGCAAAGAACTAAAGATCCTTATCTTCATACCTTTCTTATAACTTTAAGGCATTTTGACAAAGTTGGTGATGGGAGAAAATGAAACAATAATCAAACTTAAAACTCACGTTACCATGCCATTCTAATAAGAAGCTTGTCGGCAGATATTGCCTGCTGCAAAAAAGATCTAATGATCTTTAGCGGTTTTTGGTGACTAACTCATAATATTGCTCTTCTCCATATAGTTTCCTGAAAAAAATAAATATATTGAGTGCACCTATCTAGCAAATAAGCATAAAAAGCAAAGTACAGCAGTAAAATTTGTTAAAAGAGACGAAGAAGTCAAAAAAGAAACATGTCAAAGTATCCGCCTGCATTTCCTATAATGATAGCTTTTAAGCAAGATGAATGCATTTCACCATTATCACAACAATAAATACAGGTTAAAAAAAAAAAACAATAAATACAGGTTCATAAACCGTGTTTAACACCAAATATAAGCTTCCGCAAGAATAACAAATGCTTTATCCTAAACTTATTGGCGACCATGACTTGATGGAGAAGGAAATGTAATTCTTCATGAAGGCTCCCCGGTTCTAAACTATGTTGTTAAGTTTATTGCCAACCTTTATAGTATGCATAAAATTTGCTAATGATCAGACAAGATTATAATACTAGTTAGTATTGAAATTGTCCAGGCTGTCATATGGGTGGAGCCTTTGCCAGACACAGGTGCTTGAGAATTCCTATTCAGCTGAGGGTTCAAACGTTCTTATAGAGATTGTGTAATGATGTTATTTCCACTAAGGAGTGGCTGCATTAGAGACATTTACGACATTGTGCCCCTATGGTTGTGACTAGGGGTCAAAGTTTAGCTCGAAGATTGAAAATCGCTCGATTTTTAGCTCAAATTGAAGGTTTTGAGCTGAGCAATGAGCCAATCAAGGATTTTTTTCGAGCCGAGTTAGAGCCGGCTCGAATCGGATCTATTTAAGGAAAAAAATAATATTATGTAAATGTTAGATATATAAAATAATTCTCATAGAAGTAAGGTAAATAGCTTCACATATGAGAGAATACGTTGTAGTAGTGCATGTCAATGAGGACGCCGAAAAAACCACTGGCGAACTGATTGAGCTCAATGGGATTGCTAATCGATAAGCGAATAGACATGATCATATGGATATTGGTGTACTTCCTCACAGCATTGTATGACAGTGGCTCGTTGATTAGCTCAACTCCATAAAGGTTGGATCTTCTTGATTACTTGTCGCATGCAAGGTTAAAACGAATACGTAAATTAAATTCAATTTCGAATAATATTCTTCACAAGCAGGCTTGAGCGCAACTCTTTCTGCCGCACGAAGGCTTGCGAGGTCCGTCCCCTTCTCTGCACGCAACGAGAGTTTCTTCTTCAGCACGTGACTTCCGACTATTTTTCTCCCTCTCCACAAGCAGGCTCGGACGCAACAACGATTTCTTCTTCCACGCGCCACTTAGGTTTCATCTTCCGAGTAGTCGTAGTGATTTGTTCTTAGGGCAGGTATCTTTATTCTCTTACTTCTTAATTTCTGCACAATGGAGGTTAGTTCATTGAAATTTTTCTCCCTTTTTTGCTTGCATCTTTGATGGGTTTGGATTTTTATTTTCTGTGAAAGTAACATGCATGCAGGGAGGTTCTTCCATCTACATGCCTGGTCATTTTTTGCTTGGTTTTCTTCTTGTAATGTGTTAGATCTGTGGACTGCAAATGAACTACTTGTAATGTGTAAGATCTGTTTATTTTTCAATTGTCTGTTTCTTTTAACAATTCTTTTATAAGCAATTATCTAATGTGTTAGATCTGTTTATTTTTCAATTGTCCTTTTATAGATGTATAATAATGTGTTTTTTGAATGGGTTTATCTTCTTTGCAGTGAATGGTAGGTTAAAATAGTAAAATAGCTTTATTATTATAACTTTTTAGTAAATGCAGAACAAACATAAAATTATATTGTACTTTTGAAGTAATTCTTCTTTATCTTCTGTGCAGGAATTGAAGTAATTTTTTTTATATACTTAATTATAAATATGTATAATATATTGCTATGTATGAAAATTATTATGACCTTCAAATTCTTTTATGATGCTTGTGTATTTATTAGTAAAATTTTGGATATCAAATTATTGAGATTCTCTATGACATGAAGTAGTTAAAATATAAAATAGTGCACATATGAGATTAATTTTAGAAAAAGGAGATGACTAATGCCTTTTTTTTTGCTCATGTTTAGTTTTAACAATGACCCTCCATCGTAGAAAGAGAAAAAAATTTGAGAAAATAATTAAGCCCAAATTCAAAATGGGCATTAATTCGGATTGTGAATCAAGCAACTTCTCCTCTATATATATGGAGATCACTCATATTCTTCACATCACAAAGTTAATTCTTCTCCCACACAAAAGCTGATTACGGATTATTTTCGACGTAAGTTGCAAAATTATTCAAAAAAACTATAACTCTAGTAGAGTGTTATATTTTTATTAGGTTATGCATGTATGACATTATTCTTCATTTTAGTAACTTCTACTTATTTTTATATATTTTTTCTTCTTTTAGATATAAAAAATAATCATCTACTAAAAATGGATGACACAACAAACATAAACATGACCCAAGGTAATGAAATTGGGTCTGGGTCGAAGTAGAAGAAAAGGACAATGGGTTTGTTAGACTCTGAGTATGACAAACTCATTGAACTAGTTGAATCTGCATTTGATGATAAACGAGTATTGAAGGGTTCTCCTATGGCAGTTGAATGGCCAAGCATAGTGCAGAAGTTTGTGGATCAACTAGGAAAAGAGAGACCCTTAAAAATCTTGCAGACTGTATGAAAGAAATTAAAGGAGAAATGGAGAAAGTATCGCCATAAAAGTGGGCTTGGTTGGAATGAGGAGACGAAAATGTTGGAAGCTGAGAACGTGGTTTGGGATAGTGTCATATCGGTAAGAATTTATTTTACAGAACTGATTGAACTATCTTTCATAAAGATTCTAATAACACTACATGTATTCTTTGCTTTAATAGGAAAATAACAAATACCAAGTCTGCCGCAGAAAATCATTCAAATACTATGATGTCATGACAAAGATTTATAAAAAAAGTACTGAAATAGGTCAAAGTGCTCATGTCAGGCGGCGATTACCACATGGCTCCCACCCATCAAATGAAAAAATAGAAATAGAAGAAGAAAAACAGGATACAACACGTGTTGTCAATGATGCCCCAACATCATTTAATCAAGTGCCTGCATCGTCGAGTAGTAGTAGAAAGAGAAAAAGATCTGCATCATCTGTAAGCCTTAACAAGTTATAGATTCAACAAAAATATACGGAAGCAAGCATTGAGAAAAATCAACTTCTCTCACGTTCGGATGACAACATGCAAAAATGCATGTTAAAAATTAATAACATTCCAAATATTTCTGCTACTGCAATTATTGCTATGGGAGCATTTGCAGCTTCAAGTGACAATAACAAAATTATGATCCTAAATATCGAAGGAGTAGTTCTAACAAAGCTGGTTGAACATGTTGTTTCTCAAAATCTAGTGTTTTGTAATGAGCCAGTTTGGGATCCCCCTCTTCAGCCACCTACAGATTTCAATTAGCCTCGAATAGAAGATTATAATTTTTTCTGACATTTGCAAGCTTTTCTGATGAAGAAACTATATCTAACTATGAACTATCTGATTAGTTTTTGGATTTGCTAATCAGACTCGCTTTAATTAGTATTTTGTTTTGATTAATCAGACTATCTTTAATTAGTTTTTGGTTTTTATTTTGCTATAAAGTGATAAGCATAATTTGGAGAATGAACTATTCTTAATTACTATTTCGGATTCATATGATCTTTGTTTTATTATCACTTATTTGATGAGTTTTTGTGACTGTACTTTACCTTTTATTGAACTACCTGACTATGATCATTATTTTGTTTACACTTTGCTTATATTGATATTGTGATTGATATGTTTATGTTATCTCCACTTGTTATATTTGCCTGTTGCAAACATGAATGAGTGGAGAGATTATTTAATTGGCAATGATATAGATCAATCAATTGAAGATGATATAATGAAAACTGTTGCTAATACATCTATTAGATGACCTATGTACAATCACAGTTATAGTGGGCACAATATATATACGATTTGCTCGAAGGACACCCAAATCGTGCTGCTGATAATTTGCGCATGTCAGCACATACATTCTTGAGATTGAGGGATTTACTTATTTCAAGAAGACTAATTGAGAAAATTCAAAATATCACTGCGGCAGAACAATTAGCCATTTTTTGTGTCACTACTCACAGCTGTAATCTGAGATCTATTGCAGAATTCTTCCAACACTCACTTGAGACTACTAGTCGGTATTTCAATTTAATACTAGATGAACTATTTGGTTTAGAGAGGGAGTATCTCAACGTTCCCAATGTAAAATATACAAGAGACTCTTCTTCAGATACTATCACATCTTCAAATATATTCAAAGTATCAGATTTATGATATACAATATAGAGTATTCATTATATTTATTTATTTTTGGTTTAGTAACTTTTGCAAATTACAGAATGCAATAGGAGCTATTGACAGAACACATATTCCGACTATTGTTTCCTCAACGATGCATGAGCGCTTCATTACTTGTAAAGGTAGTATGTCCCAGAATGTTATGACGGCTGTCGACTTTGACAGTATGATTCATTTCATTATTGCTGGATGGGTGGGTCTGCTGCTGACAGTACAGTGCTGCGATGAGCCCTTGAAAATACAGATTTTTTTGTACAAAATGGTAAATGAAATGAAGTTATTCTATTAATAAATGTCGTACCGAATATAATTGTTATACTGTTTATATATTATACAGGAAAGTATTACCTTGTTGATTCTGGGTACGCAAATACAGACAAATTTATTGCACCGTATCGTCGTTGTAATTACCACCTGAGTCACTATCAGACAGAACAATCACGTATTTACAAACACAAAGAGAAAATATTCAATCATAGACATGCCTTGAAAAGAAATATAATTGAAAAGACATTTGAAATTTTGAAGCAACAGTTTCAAATTTTAGCTCACATGAAACAATTTTCATTTGAGTCTCAAGTCAAGATCGTTATTGTCTGTGCCATTATTTTTAATTTTATCTCTTTACATCAAGGTAATGCACGTATGGAACAAGATGTTGGAAGAATACAATCTACTCGATTGACTTCAACTGTATCCAATGCTAGTATAGGAGACAGTGTTAGAGGAGAAATGATCAAAAGAAAACTAGCTGACATATTATGGCAACAATAGAATCGTATGAATATAAAGCTATGTTGTAATTTATTATATATATTAGATCAATGTTACAACACTAATTTATTTATTTCAACAGGTAACGATCTAGAGCAATGAATAGAGTGAAGGTGACAAGTAATATGTAGAGCTTATATCTTTTCTAGAAAAATTACATATTAACATTATTTTTCATTTGGACTATGCAGAATTGTGTTTTTCTAATTGATGTTAGTTTGCACTTAAGCAAAACATAGTGTAAGCAATTTTTTTTGTGACTGCCGAGGCATGATAATTTGTCTAGTAAATTCAAACTGAAAATATATTGTTGTAAGCATTTTGTAAGATCATGAATCGCATATGTCAATTACTAAACAGTATTTGTATGAATAGTGAAAGTGCAAGCAAACATTATTTCACTTATATAATGTGACACTAGTATTTCTGTAAATCGTTTTAATATTTTGTACTATGGAATAATATGTTTTGTGTTCTATGTTGGCTATGATCTTGTCATATTACTGTAGTAGTTGAAAGATGTTAATGCCTTTGGTTTTATTGTTTTTGTAATTTTATTATATTTTTTATGCCGTCTAATATCAATTTACTTGATGTAGGTAAGTGACTAAGCTGACTTGAATTCTATGAGTTTCGATGGCCTTAACACCATTGACATTGCTGTGGAAGAAAGTAGATTTGGTGGGACTGGTAAAACGGAAGAGAAGAACAATAGTTTGGAGTTTAAAGAGAAAAGGGAGGAGAGAGGCTTATAAAAATGAAAGGTGACATTCCTAAATTAAATTACAACTTTAATTTAAAAAAAAAAGAATGAGCTGGCTTGAAATAGGCTCAAGCTCAAAAAAATTTGACTTGAGCCGACTCGAATCGAAAGATTCGACCAACGAGCTGATTTTGAGCTAGTGGTTTTTTTTCCGATCCAAGCATGAGCAGACCTTAACTCGGCTTGAACTCGGATCATTCTCACTCGTAGTTGTAACACGAAGGAGAGTGTTACGCACCTTAGCTCAAGTTACAAACTCTATGGAGCGGTGCGCGTCATTCTCCAGTAGCAATAGGATCTTTTTACGCCAATGTTTTTTACAAAAGCTAAGCTCGAGACAATGGCAAGGACAACCAAACGAAATAAACAAGACACACGGCTTTAGTTAAAAGGTTGCTGCAGCCACAAGCCTTTATTATTATTAGTGTGCCCGTAGCTCCAAGGTACACGGTAGGCAGCCCCCCTCAAGAAAGGTTATAGCTACTATTGTGCTGAACATCATGCTAATGATCTGGCCCATCATACAAGCAACTAGAACTCATAAGCCAGATCAGGACCTTGCATATACCCACCTCAAATACAACTCCTAGATGGATCAAAATTAACTTTTATGGCTTAGTATGAGGTGGCATAACTTAAACCAAGTACATCATTATGGACCACTTATCGGACTTCATTCGATGCAGAGGCTGAAAGATCCTTATGAGTGTTGTGCCTACAATTGCGAAATGGGGCGCACTTATAAGACCGACGGCTATCCCGGATGACATATCGAGGACGTGGGGGCTTGGTTAGAGTGGGACTCCGTGGAGGTGCTCAAACTCATTCAGAGTAGGTTGCACCAATATGAAGTCATCCGAAGACAATAAGAGCTTACAAAACATCAGAGAAATCATTTGGAGTAGCAACAAGGAGGGGGAGATTCAACACCAGAGAACTAGGAACCACAACATACTCAACTTAGCAGCATGAAGGCCAAATTTGGTAGCTAGGTTGCTCTTAGGTGCAGCTGCTTATGGTTGAGATTGAGAACAGCAGGAGGGAAAACTAACGGTGTTCTACAAAGCAAAGGAGCAACTACAGGAGCAAATGGAGGCCAACCAAAAGCATCAAAAGCAACACCAAACTGATTAGGAACCAATGGTGAAGAGGACAAAGGGAGATGGCTATAGCGCATAGGGAGCACCACCCCAACAAACTGAGTCATCAAGGTGAGAAGACATACCATGCGACCAATGATTTAGAGCAGCAATACCAAAGAGATCACCAGAATTATCGATGGAAGCATTTTGGAGATTGGTCAAGAGAATAAGAATCACTCATACCTACCATAATTACTTGCACATAGATTGTGTGCTTAAGCATATTGCATACTCATTTTGTTTCAGTTTTGTAAAAATATATATGTTCTGCAATCGATCTTTTGCACGTTATGCTCGTTAAGTGATTTTTTGTAGAGAGGGATATGCTCATCTCTACTAAGTTTTGTAATATCCTCAAAAGGCACGTTGAATGGCTTCTTGTATTTTTGTTATTTTAGTTTAATACTATATGGCAATGCTAAGTTAAAAATAAAAATATCATTTACGAAAAGCATACACCTAGAAACCTTTTCTTAATGTATCTAGTAAGAATATTTATAACCAACGCAAAGAGATAAGTACTTAAAGCTGAATCTTTGTGTAATCAAACTATAATAGGAATTCCTCAATCAAATCTTCTTATATTCAAACACAATTAATAATTCCTTATATATTTTTTAATAAAGTTTTTTTATTTTTTACTCTTGGGCACCGCAATTTCAATAATAAGTTAAATGTATGCTGTGTAAATTTTTTTATTTCAAAATTTTACAAAACACTTTTCTTGAAACTTTATCATAAATATTTTTTAATCGATAAAAATTAAAAGTAAATCTTTTTCATTAAACCTCTCAATAAATGAATAATATTCACAGTAAATCTACCTGTATAAAATCAAACTAATTCTATCATATTTTAATATCACAACATATTCTATGCACAATCACCCTCTCCCCTCAGTTCAAATGCGTATTAGTTTTGACCTTCAACATTTCAAAGTTGATACCCAATGATCTATTTAAGCTTTCTTTACCCCTTGAGAATGAACCCAAACTGGAGTGTCCACCAACCAAATCCACTTATAAGCAAAAACAAATAGAGAAAATCCTAATAGACAATTTTCATCAAAAATTAAGGATGTAGGTAGTATTTGGTTCATTGGAAAGGTTTGCCTCCCTTGGAAGATTCATAGATCACCATGAATGAGGTCTAGCAACTTAATCCTGATTCGCAAAAGAGACATCGAAATATCGAAGGCCCTTGACAGAGTTGAGGCTTCCATCCAAGGAGAATTCATGGGGACACCATGAGTACAAGCATTGATTCGTTCCAGACATGCTATATCGTCGAGATGTAATTATGGTGCCTCGATCTAGTTCAATTGATGGATAAAAAGGATTTGAAAATATGATTGTTGTACATTGCTGACTTGGTTGTTCGAGTATCTCTCTTATTTGGTTGATTACACTAATGCTGAATTTCAAGAAAAAAAAATCATTATTACAGTGAATGGATATTCCATTCTAGGATGAGAGTTATTGTATTAATTATTTCCTAATTTGTGTGAGAAACTTAGTATCATATAATTTTCTTTAATTTAATCATTATGCATAGAGGTCTAGATAAATCTCCCTGTATTAGTTGATTACTGAATAAAATAAGGGATTGGGAATTCGGTGCCCAAAACCCCACCTCGCTCAACTCCTTCGCTCTCTAGTCGACCGCCTTCTCTTTCATTTTCTCATACCACTATTTCCTTTCATCTTCATCATCAACCATCTCCGATCAATAGCCTTCTTCATCGAACCATAAGGTTGTTGCTGCCATCTAGACTCAGTGACGTCCCTAGTCCGCACCGTTGACGCCACAATCCTGATCACACTAACTAGTTGCCCTCATGCTCGCCACGCATCATCCCACGCCCACCAATGAATAACATTGCAATGACCAGAACAAACATGTAGATTAAATACCAATGACAAGTTCAAGGAGAGTCTGTCAGAAGCATGAAAGAACCAGCAACAAACAAATTAACAAAGAAGCATTAAGAACAAGAAAGAGGAGCACAACAAAGATTTTACGTGGAAATGCTTGCCGAAAAAATCACGGGAGTGCAAGGGGAATGTTTCACTATGCACAAACAAAAAAAGAATAGAAAAAGAGGAATTATAGATAAGGAGTATTGAAAATGAGATCTTAAATTCATTTATAAAATATCCCTAGGTCTCTGTACATAATTTTCCTTACATTCCAATGATCCGAGATCTCAACCCTCGACATCAACAACCAATCTCGCAACTTAATCTCGAACACATTCTGGATTGGATAGTTGAGTTGGGCTCCCGATTATGAAGTACTGATCCTTCGTGAAGCTTAACGTATCCGTATCAAATACTGATACTCCACTGATACGTATTCAATACGCCACATGGCGTATTAATTTTTATTTTTAATTTTTTTAAAAATCCAATACTTACCCGATACTTGTTCGATATCTCCCAATACTTCTACTTAGAGAAAAATATTAAAACAGTTGGTCCATCCCACATGATAAAAAATAAAACAATATCTTATACATAAAATACAACTCATGTATACACTCAAATGTTAAAATTAAAAGATACATTGGGCTCACGAAATTTAGAATGCAAAAAACTTCACACATACTAATGTTTCGGTAATAAAAACAGATTTTGTATCTGCAAGTAGCTGTGTTATTTGATTTTTCTACCTCAACTGATAATCTTTGCTTTTGTTGGACATCAATCACTTTTTTTACCTTAATCAAACTCATATTTCAAAAAGAATATGATTTTGACCTTTTTTTATTTTGTTTATTTATTTAGTTAGATATTCAGAGAAAGGAAAGCATGTATCTCCTCTAATCAGATCACAGTCTATATCACATCTATATTATTTTCAATTATATCTCATTTACATCGAGCTAATTGATTTAAGTTGGATTAAAACTGAAACTAATCTACTGATGTATATTTAAGTTCTCATCTTACTAAGATCAAACTTCATCACATTAGTTTAATATTTTTTTTTTAAATTCAATAATTGTTGAAGGATGTTTTTTTTAGTGATATCAAGAACATTTGAAAAAATACAATTAATTTAAAAAAAAATTTAGAAGATATTTTTGAAAATTATAACAATAAAATATATAAGTTATTATAATCTACCATAAATTTACACTTTAAATATAATAATATGACGTATTATTACACACATATATAATAGTTGTATCTTAATATATTCGCATCTTACTTTTTTAAGTTTGACGTATCGTCGTATCCGTATCGCCGTATCATACTTGTGCTTCATAAGCTGCCAAAAATTGGTGAGGGATTCCTAGATTATTGATGCTCCACTAAAAGCAAAAATATCATTGAGTTGGGTTAAATTAGCCTACTGAGACGTGCAATTTTGGGAAATGCATAGCGTACATAATTATTAACACATAAAGGCTTTGTTTGGGAGAAGCAGCTATTTTTGCGGAACGAAATGGAAAAAAAGGCTGTTGATTGGCCTATTCCAGCCAAAATAGTCAGAGACCATCCACTTTCCCTTTTTTTGACTCAAAAAGCATCTGCACTGTGCAGACCTCCCTCCTCTGTCTTCATCAAAATTGCAAAATTAGGGCACCGCTGAATTTCATTTCCGGAGGTAATATCTCTTCTATTCCTTTTAATCCTCTAGCCTCCACCTTCATCTTCATCTCTACCTTGTGCCATCTCATTTTAGTTGGATTTTGTTTGGCATTTGGAGAGAAGCGGCCTCATGTGATGAGCAATTGTCATCTTCTCAAGTATTTAAAGTTTTGTTGGTGTTTTCTCTGCGGCTGGTTTACAAGATGACCTAGGGTTTTTACTGGAGTTGCTAAACCTCCGCATCCTATTCTCTTCTTTCTCTTCATATTCTCTCTTATTATCCCTTTTCTTCTTCTTCTCTGTCAGCCAAACCGTTGCCACTGGATCTAGGATTTCTCTAGATAGTGTATCAACAACAGTGGTTGTAATGTGCATAAGGGCCAGTAAGGTGAAGGATTAAAATCTCCATTAGCATATATCTCAGGAGGATTGCCACCATTTCTTCCCCAATCCTTAGGTGTCCCTCCAATGTCAATTGAATCCTCTATGGCTGAATTTCAGTATTTTCTTTCAGGTGAGTCATGCTATATCCATCTTTCTCTTTAACATCTTTTATAATTCCATATTACCCAGAACTGTGACATTATTATGCTATATTACTGAATTTCTTCTCCTTACCCGTATTGCCATCTGCCAAGCTAACCACCAACTGATTTTCTGAAAGTAAATTAGCATAGTCATATAATTTATATCAATATTCAGATCATCTAAGATGCTTCAAATTGTTTAATATACTGAAGTATAGCAAATTAGAGGATTTCTCTAAGCCAACTTTCTTTAAGTTTATTCTCAATTGGTACAACTTCAACCTTCTCGCGGATATATTCATTCCTCATTCTATCCTTTCGTGTATACTCACACATCCACATTAGCATCCTCATTATCAGATTTATTAATTGATAGAATGCAATGAAAAAAAAAGAATTCATGTAGCCGACTCCACCTAGTAGGATTAAGGTTTGGTTGTTGTTGTTGTTGTTGTTGTTGTTGTTGTTGTTGTTGTATATTCCACACAAGACAGAAATTTATAGACCAAACAAAAACAAATGCCAAAATGGTCCAAGTAACCTTAAAATGGTTCTGAACTCTTCAGCATTACATGAATCTAATGCGCCGTAAGAATTAGATAACTTTCTATCAAAAAAAAGAGTTAGATAACTAAACAAATCGTTACTAGAAAAAAAGAAAACACAACAAGGTAATTATGAAAATCCTCATACTTCAAACTCCAAATGTATGCAAAGCAAAAGGAAAAATGTGTTTTTGTAATATCCTCAAAGAGAATATAACTTGATGTACTCATATATTGTTTTAATTCAAAGGCCTAGCCACAAAGTCACGAAAGGAAAAATATGTGAAAAAAAAAGCCTAAAACTGACAGTAAAAGGAATTGAATACTTAATGAACAGAAGCAAAACTTACGCCAAGTCTGCAATAGTCTCAGATCTATTTATAGCCTTTCCTTCCGCAAGTTCAAGGCAAGAGTAATGCATTATCATTTCCTTTAGAGTTTGCTTGGTGCTTTTAACATCATTGTCCCACAAAATGCACTGTTTGTACAAAGAAGGAAATGAGATGCATACCATTTAAATCAAATGGCAACAGAATTTATAAATGAAGACAATCGTCATCTTATCTTGAATAAAGCTCACGGTAAAACTCAACTATAAATGAACTAAAAAGCCAAAAAAAAGTAGCCAAAGTAATAGCACCATGTCTACAGTATAAGATGAATACCTTTCTTATGTACTCTTTCTTGACATCCTCCCATGGTGACTTGCCTTTAGCACAGAACACCGAAGCATTCCACAGAGCACCTCTAGCCACCATTACTGATGTAGCACCTGAGACAATTTACAATATCTTACAATTTGAATAACAGATCTTCAGCTTCCTACAAACTTGAGAAAAAAAAGGCATTAGCTCTCATTAACATGAGTTAAAAAGCCAGAGATGACTTCGTTCTAGACCGTCTCTTGGCCAATGTAAATGTGCACTAAACCTACCTATCAACTCTCTATAATCTTATCCTCGACAATGCCAGCAGCCATTCTCTAATACAACCATTAGTTGTTTTGCCTTTCAAATGAGACTACATTTTCACAACAACATTCTCTTCTGATACCCGATTTGCTCTTTAGTACCTCTTCTTAGTTATTCATCTATCTACTTTGTGTCAGAAGATGTCCAGGAGGACAAGGGACAAAGCACAGGAAAAAAAGTTGAGAAAAAGATGAATCCTTCATCACCTGTAGCATGTTTTATCCGCTCAAAATCTTCATAATTGAAGACATCACCATTTGCTATAACAGGAATGGACAATGCTGATACAACATCTGCGATCTCACTCCACTTTGCAGGATCTCGTGGCCTATCTTTAATTCTCCTACAATTTAACCATAAACATGAGAAGCTACTGTGAAAATATAAATCACAATGGCATGACCAGAAATAGGAGAAAGAAATTTAAAAGAGAAGGTACGCCCAATAATATCTTATGCAATCATGGGTTAGATAACATTCACTAGTCTCCTGCTTCATATCTAAATATCATTCTAACAAACATAAACAAGACTGGCCATGGAGTGACACTTTTAATCAATAATTGTAGTCTCTATGTAGATAGAAAACATTTCAGACACTCAACTCTACTAGGCAATAAAAATTGCCAGAACCAAAGAACAATACAAACCAATGATTTACTAAATGAAGACCAAGAAGGCACTGAAAATATTAAAATAAGCCGGCATCCAAACGCCATTAAAATGGAAGATGAACACCACCCATCTCTTGTATCAAATCCTTCCATGAGGTGAGGTGTCCAATTGTTTAGTACCTTCCATGAACAGCCAGTGCAGAAACACCAGTCATTTCAATTTGCTGAGCAAGTTCCACAGTATCTTTTGATGAACTGAGAAGCCGAATCTTACATGTAACTGCAGAGTCCAAATTCCTCCTCAATGTGGTCAAAATCTGGTAAGGAGAGATGAAGCATGCTGTTATATAGTGAAATCCAACCATCAGTTATTGGAAAAAAAGAAATAGTACAGCTCTTTGAGTATACGTGAAGTACATCATGGACAAGTTCAGGTTTAGAGAGTAATGCAGCACCCATTCCTCCACTGATGGAGAATGACTTTGGACAACCCATGTTGATGTCAATAGCAGCTACATCTTTGCATCTGCAAAAGGGAGGGTGAGGTTGGGAGGAATTCATAATGCTATGAATGTTATGGTTACAAACAACATGAAATTGGACAGATTAAAATCTGTAGGATGACAAAAGGAAAATCTAAAGGCTTGCAAATTACATCTTTGAGAAAAAGAACTCTAGGTTATAACAGGTTGACTACAGATTATACGGAGCACTACAAATATCATTAAAGACAATCAATTTTTGCATATGGAGTGATTATTGCTTCTGCACGGGCTAAAAGACAGCATTAAATTTAGCTGAGAGACCTCCTGTTCAATCCACCTGTGAAGGATTTCATATATGCATGTGTTCATTGGGAAGCATAAACAATGTTGAAATGGATACAAAAACATTCAAACTCACACAACCAAGAAAGGAAGATTGACGTGTGCACAGGAGAGTGGACTGGGCAATGCATGTTCTTATAATCACGAAAAGGTCACGTTATATAAGCATTGTATCTGAATTTAGCTTAAACATTATTGGTGGATTGATTAAGGAAAACATAGAAACCATGCAAGCACTTTTGCATTACAGTGCATTGTTAAAAGAAAAAAATGGAAGTAAGCAATTTACTATGACTCTAGGAGAAATTCCATCCTGTCTATTCAGCCAAAATGTTTACATCAGAAGTCAAATGTTCTCTATTTAAAGTAAAAAAATCCCAGTTTGTTCATTTATTTAGTATAAAAATGCTTGACGCTCAGTAAAGAGGGATTTCAAAGTATAGATTGCCAAGGTGCCACTAAAATTTTACTCTTAAAGGGTTCACCTTCTACACTCACCCCAAGATTCTTTCAGAAGTCTTGTGCTAGGTATTGTCCATACCAAAATGCCTTTGTTAATGAATCTCATCTAAGAAGAACAGTCACCAAAAGTTCTTTGCCTGCTCATATGGGTTAAGATCTATGAAACTTCCAATAATACCATAAATCTCCACCTAACAAAATTCTGATATCTTCTTTGCCAGGAGATAGCGCATCTGACTTCTCATTTTAATAAGATATATATATATATATATATACATAAAATTATACATATAAATATATATAATATATCAATTTTAAACTTCAAATTAATTATTGACAAAATATCATACCAGTAGCTTAAATAACAGAATCAGTGACAGATTCAACCTTTGTTCTGCAACGACAACTCTAAGAAAAAGGACTCACATGAGTTGGGCAGCAGCTAGAGCCCTCACAGCATCAGAGGTGCCCATTTGGAACACAACATGATCTCTCTCCTCATTACAGGTTCTAAAAACAACATTGTCCGTTCCTCGCTCAACAAAATCAGTAGTCCCCAGATATTCTAGCAAAACCAAAACAGATTAAGTTGGAGGTATAAAGATAAAAACAAAAAAGGGAGATTTACATCTATTAACCCAAAGATTTATTACGTACTTTAACTTCCCTTACACGGATCTATATTTAAAGCACCTAAAGTGAATAAGTATTTTACCCCATAATTTGATGGCAGAGCAGGGGTAGCTTTTCAGTACATTTTGACCCACAAAAACTAAATGAATAGTACATTCTGCCACCAAACTGAATACATATTAGATCAGTCATCACAGCTTTGAAATAAAATATTCTTATTCTGCCACTGAAGTCAACTATAAGGTCAAAATGTAAATATGTATTCACTTTAGGGTGTTTACATATAATTACTCATAAGAGAAGGTGAACTGAGAAATAAACGCATCTTTGGAGGTGATAAATTAAAATCATCTGAATAATATATTGGTATAAATAAGGAAAAAAGTACTCATAGCTAATGGAAAACTATAGAAATAGCTCTAGTAGAAAATACGGTTCTAAGCAGTTCAACTTTCACTCACATTAGTAAATTTCTAAAAATTGGCAGGAAATATATTCTGCAATTTTTACGATTTCGTAGTGAAAAAAGTGCACGCCAAATTGTACAATTGTAGCATAAGCATTCTTTGAAACCAGATGATCCCAAGGGTAATAAATTAAAAATTACAGAGCTTGCTGAAAATCAACCCCTTCCATTCACCAAAACAAGAAAGTTGACAAGGATGAGGAGTGCAGATGATTATAATGATGCAGGTGCTAATTGAAAAACGAGTCAAACAATATGAGAATAGAAAATAAAAGACAAAAAAAAACAGTGATACACATTAAACATGAAGATATATAGCTCTAAAAATAAAGAGCAAATAAGACATAAACAAAGAACATTCAATAAATCCAGGTTTATCTTTTGGGGCCAAATTATAACACGTCCCTTGGTCCCTATACTTTACAAATGTCTACCTTTTTAATCGCACTAACAAAATGTCGAGTTTTTTTTAAAATCATTTATTTGGGCCCTTATACTTTAAGCTGGGTCCATCCATCAATTTTAACAACTAAACATAAAAAACCACATAAACCCTCAAAATATCACCTTAGCCCTCTTCTACAAGCCTCTCCCTCCCTTCATCCCTCCCTCCCTCTTTTCCTTTACGATTATGACAAAAAACAAATCCAGGGACAAACACTAGAGTACATTGTCTTATACATTCGAACGCCTATCTTCTCATATTATGTCATGGTTTCAAGAGCATTGTCAAACTAATTGAATTTTCTTTTATAAATTGAAAACAACATTCCTTATCGTTTCACACAAAGCATCACACACGGAGATATTCATGGAGATATTCTTACAAAAAAAGTGCAGGAAGCTTCATGAGCTACATATATTCATATTTATACATATTTTATATTTTGAATGTAGATATTGATCAAAACATATTTTTGGTTTATTATAAATCAATATTTTAGACGTAGCAAAAGTGTAAATCCTTTCTTTTGATGCACTGAGAATTATACCTCAAAATTTGGTATATTGCATATAAATGTCTGAATCAAAAATCAAAAGAAAGTGAAAACATGCACCATCAAAAGAAAATACATGATTTGTCTTGTACGGTAACAGTCCATCAAGTTTTTGAAAATTTACATTCCAAAAACATATGTTTGCTAGAACACATTAAGGCATAATATAAAATGACAAAAAAATTTCAAAGGTACTGAAAAGATCAAAGAAAAGCAAAAAATTGCATCATGTACGAGTGATCAAATAATGATGAATACTTCCTCTTGCATCTAAACCAAATCCAAACATTTCAGGAACTCAGGTAGTTGTGACCATAACTACAATATGGAAATAAGAACTGTCAATTGTACTTATTGTAAGAAACAAACAAGCCCCTTCTTGAAAAAAAAAATTACATTCTCTACATCATATTACCTATACAAACATTTTGTTTATCCAACCATTAAGTTAACAAAAATGGAAGCTTTTGTACCAACAATTTTATCTTTTATCATCTTTTATAAACTTCCAAATGTTTACCATGAAATATCACACCAATGAAGACACTTTGTAGGTCAACAAGTTTTTGTTTCAAGTAAGGCATGAATATTACAAACGTTCGAAGTGCTGAAAAGATAGGAGAATTCAAATGGTAATCGACAAGTTAAACAAAATTATTGGGATGGAAAGAAAGAGTACCTTATTAGAAAGTGCCTATGCCATCAATGGCTCTTTACACAAAATGCTCCAAGAATTTACATTCAAAGACAGCTAAAATCATCAAATAATTCAATGTCTTTACATGTATTGTTGGATATGTTGTTGACATGGGACCATAAGAAAAACTATGCGTATACACTTCAGATTATCAACTTTAGTTTGAGCTTTTAATCATAATGACATGCTATGATATTCCAATGACATTAATAGTATAAGAATACACACTGGACAATCATCGCAAAATTTAAGTGCTAAATTAAATAATACATCATTTCAATTGCAATTGGAGTAAGAATTAAAATCTTCAAAGGCATGTGTATACAGACACCATAAAAAATCATACATCAATAGATGTTGTAAAAGCTAATATAATTGTTTCTTTGCAGGAAAAGGCATCATCAAAACAACAAGCTTTTCAAAGCTATGTTTTGATAATCCACGTGATAAATAAGCATAATATGTTGTTATAGTATACTGACAATGAATTTATATACAACAACCAAGCTTTTATCCCATTAAGTGGGATCGGCTACATAAATCTTTGTTTCCATTGCACTCTATGAGTGCCTCGTTTAGTAGACAATTTGTCATATCAAAATGTATTTGTAATTATACAAATAGAGTTTCAATATAGCACATGATGTACTAATTGTTTTTACATGTTTTCAAATAGCACTATAATTTCTTTATATTATCTACATTATGGCACCAAACATGTACCAATCATACATAGCTTTATAACATTATTAGCATGTATATACACACGTGAATATTAAAAGTCACAACTTATGTAAACATATGTTTTAGTATACCTAAAGATGCTTTGGGTTATCCATGAGACATGCTGAATTTTTGCAAGTTGAGGTAATAAATTTTTTGCAACAAGCCGACAAATTGAATATAATTTACTTGTTTATTTGAAAATATGTGTATAATTCTACAAAAAATTGTTGTGTGAACATAAAAGTTTAAGTCCTACATGTGTAATTTGTTAATTGTGGTGTCGACATGTAATAAGTTCGATAGGAATTTTGTTATGACAGTGTTTGTAAGAAATATTACATCTCAAGATGGAATTTTGGAATTTTTGTAAGCAAATCACTTACTGTCACAACTTTGTTGTGTTGAATGTGCTTCTACAATAAAAGTTTTATTTTTTGATGAGCACAGAAGACAAATATTTCAAATATTAATTCCATAAATCCATAGTTAAATTGTCAATAACTATTAAATTATACATTAATTTATCAATAATATATCACATCAACAACTTTCGTTCTTGTTTGTCATTATGAATTGTTTAAACAATGCTCTGAAAGTTTGTTGTTTCAATGAAGTGTTTTCCTGTAAAAAAAACTTACGTAAGTTTTTTACATTATATACTAATATATAACTTTTTAAGGTGTTTGTATACACATAACTATGAAGATTTTAAATTTTAGTCTAGTAAGATGGGGTATTCTTTGAATTTAGCATTTGAAATAGGGGTATTTTCTATCTAGCATGTCTTCCCATACTATTAATGTCACTGAAGCATCACAATGTAAGTCGCCTATACTCAAAACCTCAACTAAAGTTGATAATTCAAAAAGTGTATTTTCATTGGTACTATGTCAACATATCCAACATCTACAAAAATATTGAATTATTTGATTATTATAACTATCCACAAATAAGAATTTCTAAAACATTTAAAGTAAAAAATTGCTGATGAGTATAAGCACTTGCTAATAAGCTATTATGCCTTCTTGCAAGCTCAATAATTTCGTATAATTTGTTGAAGGTTCTGGCGCTTGTGCATGCAGCATGTCGAATGTATTTTTAGCTATAGTTACAACTACTTTACAAGGCTAATGAAATATTCGAATTTGATTTAGAGGCAACAAGGTAGGTATTCATCATTGTTTGATCACTAAAACATGATGCAATGTCATGTGACTTGCTTTTCTTTGAACTTTTCGATACTTTTGAAATTTCAATTATTTAAATATCATGCCATACTGTTGTTTTAACAAACATGTTTTTGGGATGTAAATTTTAAAAACAATAAAATATTACCTTGCAAGACAAACAGTGTATCTTCTTTTGATGGTGTAAGTTCTCGCCCTCTTTTGCTTTTTGATTCAAAACATCTATACGCAGCATATGTGCAAATCTCAATACATAAATCAAAAAAAGAATGTGAAACTCAGCTACATTGAAATTCTAAATTATAATAAATAAAAAATGTTTAAGCTATATATATATCTAAAATATAAAATATTTGTAAAATAAAACATGTAACTCATAAACCTTTATGAACTTTTTTAAAAATATCTTACTATACTCTATTGTGTAAAACAATAAAGAACGTTGTTTTCGATTGATAACAATTTTTTTTAAAGAATTTACTGATAATTTTCTGAAACTACAACATAATACTCAATCAGATGGAAATAAGTGTTCGTGAGTATAAGTCAATGCTTTAGTGTTTGTCCTTGGCTTCTGTTCATTGTAAAAGCATGCGCTATCTTGATTGGGTATTTTATATTTAAAAATGAATAACATATCATATTTATTAAAGAATGACGACAAGTTCACCTATGTTAGTTCTAGTAGTAATTTGTGTTTAGATAACTTGATTGCTTATTATTTTGCTAATAAGTTTTGTACCATTGCCCATGAAGAAAATGCAAACCTAGTGGCTCTTATTTCTAAGGAGGAGATTAGGAGTATTGTTCCACCATTAGAGAACAATCAAGCTCCTGTCATTGATGGGATAACCAGCTCAATCATTAAAGGATACTGAGACACCACAAGTGCTAATTTTATTAAGGTTGTTCTTCATATTTTCAAAATGGGTGCAAGCAATTTTTATTAGGGTTTTTTCAATTTCAAAAAAAAAGGATACAAGACCACTCTAGCAAGCTTAATTATGTTTTAGTTCATGTTGTCACCTTAGCAAAGAATAGAAGTTCATGGGAGGCGACCAATTTGCAACTCCCAAGCTAATCGCATTGTGGGAAGTGTGGATAAAGGGTGATTCAACCATCATAGATGCTAATATTCACCAAGACTCTAAGCTACTAGGATTGACCACTTTGACAAATTGATGTAAGACGTACATTTTAATAAATCAATGCCTTCAATCATCACTTCTACATTGCCTTTTGTTTTCCAAATAGAGTTGACAACCACTTAACCATTGAAGACATTAGTGAGGACCTGTGAAGTAAATGAAAACTATATGGATCTTATTGTTATCTATGGTAATGTATTAGGGACTTAATTGAATGATTTGAAAAAAAAGAACATTTTATTACTAGGTTTAAATTATAAGGACCTCCTGTATCAAAAAAATAATAAGTAAAATAGTCATAAGGACCTATTACTAATTTACCTCATTTTTTCACAATATTTTCCTAAAAGGTGTTGACACATGGCTTCCTAGGCTTTTCTTAATGTAGGCACCATACATGGTGTAATTCCTTCAATTAATCGCATCTAACTATTTCTCATTTTTCAACTTGCTTCGCATGTCTTATTTTCTAGTCAAAAGTAAGATATAGATAAAAGATGTTACTCTTTTTCAACTTTTCCTTTACTACAATGACAATCTCTCATCACAAAGCACTCAGATGGTCCCTCTCCATTCCTAACAATCATCTCAATAAACTAGTCAAAAATGCTTAAATATCTTGATGATAATAGAAAAAACACAACTGAGCTTATGTAAACCTAAGCACTGAAACCTTTTCATGCTTATTTATCTTTAACATGACATTACCGTATATTGATGCTTCAACTACCTTATTTAATCCCATTATTCACAGATACAGTATGCTACCATAACATCAGTCACCTGATTTTCTACCAACAACTTATCCTAATGCAAATAGGATAGTTCCACAATAAATAGCTAAATTACTTCAAAAAAAAAACTCCATGAGGAGGGAGGCATTCATTTGCATAATCTAGTCCCTATTTCAATATCTTAATCACAGTTTTAAAATTTCTCAAGCTCCCAGATGATAATGACTCCCTGGCCATGGAACGAAACACATAAACACTCTGAAATTTTCCATATAGTTGCATTCAAACGGATAATCTCCAAACTCTGCAATCATTAAAACGGCTGGTAGCATAAATTTAGCAGGTACCATTCATCCGACGTTCGCATTTCAGCATTTTGCGATCAATGATCTCCTCTCCATAAGTTATATCGGCACCATATTCAGCTGCCAGCAACCTGAACGGTAGCGTACCCTGCATGAAAAAAACACTTTACAGAGCTCAATCGCCTGCATCTGAACATGATAGAGTCATAGAACTGCACAAATAGAATGAAGAAAAAGTGACAATCTTTTCTTGAGTAAGCAAAATCGGCGTCTAGATTTGAGAGTTCAGCGCAATCGTAAAAGCTAAACCCTAGAATTTGGATCAGGAGTCCCTGCCTCCAAGAGAAGCAATAAACTCGAAAGTTGGGAAGCGGAAAGGAGAGAAACAGACTGACCACTCTGACCATGGGAGCGAGGACGTGCTTGTTAGCGTAATCCATGGCGGCGAATCCCCCGTCGACCCAGGCTCCGTCTCGCTATCGGAGCCAGGAAGTCGAGAAGTGCAATCAACCGCCTTTGCTTCGTTTATTAAATCGATTTTTATATATATAAATAAGTAAATAACAATTTGGTCCCTATACCTTTGACCCAAGTGCAGCTTGGTCCATGTGGTTTCCGAATTAAACTAAATTGTCCTCTTGATTCAAGGCTTGTTAACTGGAAAAATAAAATATAATTTTAACCCTCCATCTTTGTCTCCCCTCACTTCTCACAGGAGCTTCCTTGTTTTGTTTGAGGTGAATTTTTTGCTCAACATAAATTTTAACTATAAAAATCAATTTTATTTCACATCTAATATGAATACGAATATTAGAATTAAAAGTATTTCACATTTGACACACTTTCTAATAGTAAAATAAATTTCTCTCCCATTAAACTTAAAAAATAAAATATTTTTTTTTTCATATCTAAAAAAAGAGTTCAAACCAAACGAGCAAGATAAAAAAGAGAGAAAATAATGTGATAAAATTGGGATCGACAAAGAAGATAAGGGAGTAGCGTCAATCAACTCAATAGAGATCCACCTAAAAGAAGAGCAAAATATTTTTTTATACTAAATTCATATATTATGATAGAATAATCTATTTGCACACTAAGTCAAATAAGAAATAAGAAATTTATTTTCTTAATTCAAAAATCAAAAAGACTCAAATGGACTCAAAATAGAAAAACTCAATTTCTCATATAATTACCTTACATTTAATTATCCCTGTTATTTATTATTAGATTTTTAAGAAATAATTTCAAAAATGTTCCATAATATATGAAGGCAGAAAGCTCAAGCGTCTACTGAAATAAATCTTATGGAAGACGAGCAAAATGAAACCATTTAAAATCGTGGGCTGATATGAACGTCCCTTATCTCTTAAGGACCTATGAATAATTTACCCAACATAAATATCCCAAGTAAAATTTGTGACTTATTTTCAAATCTACTACATATATTTAAAGGTAAAGATATATTTTCTTTTTCTTTTTTTTTTATAAGAAGATATATTTTTATGAATATATATAATCCAAGTACATTATAAGCAAATATTAATTTGTGAATGGTACTGGACTACATAATGCATACACATTTATATCCTTATAAGTATTAAAAGTATTGACATAATTATTAGTTTTTAAATGCTGTATATGTTGTAATATTCAGTACATCATCTAAGATAAGTAATTCAAAAATATATCAAAACAAATAGACTTTAGTGGAATAAAATCAATAACTAAACAAAAGTCTTTCAAGTCTACAAATTATATATGAATCAAAAAAAATGTCTACAAAATAAATAAATAAAAATTTTATAAGGAGTAAATAACTCATAAATTCATATAATTTACTTATAATTACACTTTAATTTATATTTTTTTTAAATATTGAGTTCCTAATTTTTTTAAAATTTTCACCTATATGCCTAAAATTTAAAATAAGAACTAAAAATAAAACAAAATAAAAACTTAATAGATATTACAATTTTAATTAAGGACCTAAATAAAATTTTTAAAAATATAAGCCAAAAAATACTTATGAATAATTACCTTTTTTAAACTTAAATATTATATGTTTATATATATATATATATAATTTTCTAATTATTTTTTGAAAAATATACTTTTACATGAGTGCTATGAAACCAACATTAGCTCTTGATTTCACTTTTATGATCCTTTGTCACTTCGATGCCGGAATCTCTGGATCTAAAATTGATGAAATACTGTTCCAAATAATTCGATGTTTGATATAATTTTGTCAGCATAAATAGAGCAAATGTGTCAAATATTTCTGTCAATAACTGTAGCTTTAGCAATAACAACCTATTTATTTGAGTTAATAACATGAAGCCGGGTGATGTGATTCAGCCAACACACAATAATGCCACCTGATTTACCCACTAACGGCTCCATATGAAAGTCCCATTATTGCCCCTCGAGTCTATCTACTTCCCGTCTAGAGAATGATTGGACTCTGGTCTCCAAAAGACAGAACATCACTGGCAAGTGCTCCCTGACTAAAGCCTGAAGGTGATTGCGCGAAACCGACTTTTTAATTCCGCAGCAATTCCAAAAGATTGCTTTAATCATTGTAGGGGGTGGAGGAGGGGTGAGTGTTGGGGGGTGGTGAGCCGCCCTCCTTAACAGTGTTGCCTCGAGACTCCCGTCTCCTTTTATTCACTTAACCAAAACCATCTCTCCCCTTTCTCCCTCTTTTGCTAGCCCGCCTTGATGAATAAGTATTGAGCAAAAAGAGGCAGCCAAGACAGAAAGGAGGGAAAGAGCGGGTGAGTCGATGTCCAATTAACGTGCGTCATGAAGATACATTGGGCCCATCAGCCTACCTGCGTGAGATAGAGCGATAAAACACCGTTTCACACCAGTTTTCATCATTTCATACCACTTTTTTGTCAAAAAAAATATTAATACAAAGTCAAAAAATGCTAATACAAATTATAATTTTTTTCATACAAGAATGTTTTTTTCTACTTTGTATTGACATTTTATTATTTTATATTGATAGTTTTCTATTATGTATGAATCTTTTTGACTTTATATGTATATATATATATATATATATATATATATATATAAATTAAACAAAATAATTATAAAACAATTTACAAAATTATGAGAAAATGGCACGAAACAATAAGAAAATGACACAAAATGATGTTTACTTGCTGATATGCGCAGACAAGCTAGCAAGCCCTGCATGCTTGCGTAGGGAGCATTGATTGGCACCACAAGGCACATTTCATTATTATTAGATCTGCCAAATTATTTCTATAGATAAATTTGCCTGATGAGGCTTACAGTCTTATGAATCTTTTATTGGCTTCATTTAAACCAACTACTGATGATTGATTGGCTGCAAAAATAAGACATCAAACTTCCATGCAGAGAAAGTCCAAGAAGATAGATTGAAACTTAAGAAGATTCATGTTCAGAGATTGTGGGCATAGGACTGCCAGAAAGGAATTGCTTGAAGAGCACAAGAGCCAGCTTTGGCCGATGCAGGGGAACCTCATGACCAGCTCCCCTGACTGTCACCAGTGTCAGCCCTTCATATACTTGTGTCCATCCACCGACCTGTATTAGATTGTAAGAAAATATTTTTAAGCCATGACCTACAAGTTCAAGTTTTTTGGTAAATTGATAACCAGAGATTTAACATAGTATTAAAATTAGAAATCTCGAGTTCAAATTCTAATAACCTCAATTATCTCTGGCATAAGGTAGAACAAAGCACAATGCTGAATTGAATCCATAAAGCAAAGCAAATTAGCTTACGAGTGAAGGAAGCTTATGGCTAAGGAAAGTCAAGAAAAATTTAAAAGAGGCATCTATCTGGGAGCCTACCCATAGTAGGACCTGAATCGAACAGCTGACACAGGATTTTTCGGGTTGCAATGGGGTTTACTCAATTATGAACAGAATTGTTTGGGTAGGGTGTCAATGACCTGATCACATAAATTCTTTTTGGAAACTAGGAATCCAGGAGCTTATGGCTAGGGGCATCAAAATATGAGCTGAATTGTCAACAAAAGGAGTTTTTGGGTATGGATCTAGCTGAAATAGGTTGGGTTCATAATAGAGTTAACTTGATTATGAACAAAAAGTTATTGCTCGAGTAAGCAAATTGATTTCTCTTAAATTCTATATGGGTTGGGTCATAAATTGTTTGTCTCAATCCCAATATGAAAACCAGCATTGGCACCCTATTGTCGCTACTAACTTTGCATTATAGGGGAAAAATAGAATAGCAATATTTAAAGGAAATGAAGCAACAAAGGCAACCAAGCAAAGATAGTTTGGGACATTGTATTCAGTGGAAGAATTTTAGATAAAAATAGCCATTTACAATTATCTTCTATACATATTAACATTTAAAATTATCTTATTTACATATTAATCACCGAATTCTTGTTTTCACCCGCTTTTCGTGAAAAGGGACTGTGCACCCTGTCTAATTCATGTACACGGCATAATAAAAGCTGGAAAATATGGAAGGTAGTCACTATAATTTAAGGTTACTTTGCTTTAGCGTGTGCAAAAGAGCAAATAGTAAGAACTAGATGATTTACCTGTAAATAACATTGCTTTGAATGTTACAAATGTAATTGCCCAAAATAACCATCAAAAGATACTTTTCATAGCATGATTCTTGACAACAAAATGTAACGGAAGTGCGGAAACACTGATGATTTAAATACAGCAGGCGTGATCTTAATGTTAACGCAATAGTAGGTTAATAACTTCACCAAAATAATCACATACCTGACCATCATCATACCAAGCATGCCAGGGAGTCACAGTTGTAAGGTTGAGGGCATCAACATTATATCTAGTCGAAGTCAGTGGAATCACTGCATCTGTATCTCCACTGAATAGACAAAGGTTGATGATATTCAGAGGCATGGAAAACACACAAAATGCTCAGCTTTCTCTTTTGAAGATAAGTAGTATAAATCATTAATTTCCTTTTATGTTATTTTACTCGTGTAATATTTTCCAGTCTATGCATTACATGAATACGAATGAAGAAAACAGAGCATATCATTATTGATTTAAATGGCTCTATCAAAAACAAAAAGACAAAAAACTGTATCAATCAAATAAGAACTATAAATGATAGTGACATTTATAAAAATAATAAAATAAAATAAAAACTATAAATGATAGTGACATTTAGGTAACAGCTGAACTCGGATTATATTGTTACTGAAATAGCATTTAACCGAACAATCTCTCAGCTACTTCTTAGTATGTTGTACCATGCAGAAGCAGTTCAAATATAGGTAAAAGCAAGTAGTAATACACTCTTCCATCTAAAAACAAAACTCTTCAGATAAGAGGAAGAAGATGAGTTTCAGAATCACCTGAACACCCAAATTCGGAGGCCATAATCTATAAGTTCCTTGTATATAGGTAGGATAGAAACAGCAGAGTCCTTCCAGTTCTCATTGACAGTGTCACTGTAATGAAAAAGAACAAATCATATAATATTTTACATACTTGACAAGTTCTGAGTACAAGCGTCTAAAGTTAGATATCTGCATCATGTGCACATGGAGAAATATTAAACCAACAAAAAAAGGTAAACAAAAGGGGTAAAGGCGGAGGAGAAGAGAATTGCATGTCTAGTGGGGGCACGGATCAACATAATCTAATCACGATGATATTAAAATTCAAATTTAAATCAATTAAAGTTAATTGGAGATTTCCACACTAGTTATATTCAGATTAGATTTGATTTAATGAAGATTCAGGGCTAAATTGAGAGATTTGAAAACCTATCACATTTTAAGCTGATTTTATTTAATTATAATAGAATTAATTCTATATTTGTTTAAGATTTATTTGGCATTTTATTTTCTGCATTTTGTATTATACCTTCAAATTTCTTCATAAGATCTCTTATATAAAGATATCACCTAGTACTGTATTGGATGGTAATCATTGATGAATAAAATTTGAGTTGAATGTTTGAGTTTTTAAATGCTAGTGAAAGAAAGGGCATGGATTAGCCTTAGGTCAAAATCTTCAAACTAGCCTAGCTATCATAAAAAAAAAAAAAAAAAACTATCTTTTCCCTCTTTGTCCGTCTCTCGCGTCTCGCTACTACTCTATCGCCCGCTGCTACGCTTGTTGTTTGTTTGGCACCTTTGCTCGCTGCGCCGCCGCCACGAAGGCCTACTCGCTGGACAACAGTGACCATCGACACCTTCTACAAGTTCGCCACTTTACCATCAGCAAGTAGCACCCGAGCAACCGCCTCACGTGTCTTAGCACACACGGCGAGAATAGGCGTGAGCGCCCACGTGCAATAAATGCCACTCGCAATCAAATGCTCACCTTCTCAATTGGTTGACTAACTTTGGCCCTTACTGTCTGCCTGCAACTCTGATCTTGCGCTCGATAACTATGTTCATATTCAAATCTCTCTAAACTTATTATCATTGATTTCTGATTTAATTGAAATTATATTGAGCAACTTGGATTATTTAATTTAGCTCTATTCGTGTGATCATACATTTATTTGAATAGAAATTAAAGTTGAATTTAAGTGCGAAATATTTATACTAATTTTGAACCTCGAATTTGACTTATTAAACCAAAATAACGCCCTAATCTAAGTTGATAAATCTTTATTTATTAAATAATTTATTTTATTTTTAATTTTGAAATAATTTTATTAACAAAATTTAAAATTTTATTTAATAAATATCATATAGATTTAGTAGTTAGATCAATAAACAAAATTGTTATCTAAAGTGCAATAAAAAATTCAATTTGCTAATGCTTAAATTCGAGTGCATCAACTAGTTGAAGCAATTAGGCTTCTTTGCCTTCCTTCTCTAGAATTGCATGTTAGGTTTCTTCAATTCTATCACGCATTTTACTTGGATATTTTCCCAATCAAAAAGTACAACATGACATGAGATTTGTCTGAACCTAGTCAAATCAAATACAAATGGTCTAAGGTTTTGTCAAACTCATCAACAACACATGTTTTTAAGAGTACCTTGGACTTGGACCTGACACCAAGTAAAACTTTGACCTGAAATTCAATCATCATTACACTATGATCATGAATCTTAGCCAATTAGGCCGGGAACTTGAGTTTGCAGATAAATAGCTAAACACTGTGAAATGTACATTTTGTTTGGATATTAAATCACAAATTATTTACATTGTGTAAATTATATATGGGTCCCTTAATTATGGGATATTGATGGGTTTGATGCGGGATAGATGAATGACGATGCAGTTTAGAGATAAGTAATTTTATGAACCAGATTATTGACAAACTAATGCCAAAATATTAGAATAATTTTGTAATGACTGAGAAATTAATTAAATCCGCAAAACTGATTCCTTTCAAAATTTTAAATAAATTAGATCGAAAGTAATTGAAAAATTACCAATTCAGATTGGGGTGCAATCTGGTTTTCAACAAATCAGAATGGGAAACAGGATTAGGGATCTCACAATATTTAACCAACAGTAATTGAAAATCACTCAATAATGAAAGGTCGCACAGGCGGAACAAGTTCGAGCAAATCACAAGCGAATAGAAAAAAATCCAGATTATTCGATTTTACCAGATTATAGGTTTTGTGGAAGTTCGTACCTGACCCAGAGAATCTAGGGCCCACAATGTAATTTTTCCAAAAAATAGGGTCGTTTTCGTCTGGCGCACGGCGAAGCGGGCGCGAGCGAGGCAGGCGCGCGCGGGCGCGCGGGATTGCGCCTCACGCGGGCTGGTGCTGGCGAGCGAGCGCGCGGGCGGTGCCGGCGGGCGCGCAGTCGGGCGCTGGGGGGTTGCGGCTTAAAGCGCGCTGACGCGAGGCTCGCTCCGGCTTATGGCACGCTCAGGCACAAAACGTAGGCTGGTGCTGGCGCTCGGCAAGAGGCGTGCGCTGGTGCGGCCGTCGGGCGCACTAGCCCGGGCGCATTAGCAGAGTCTGGCGGAACTGCACGGTGTGATCGAGCGGAGTGAGAGAAATCAAAATACGGTGAAGGTTTAGAGGCGCAAGGCGAACAGAATCGAACCCGAAGGTGAAGAGCTGGAGCGAGTGGAGTTTAGGGATTCTCACCCAAGGACCAAGCAATTCCCTATCCAGGATATCGATTCATTCCAGAATCAGATAATCCCAAGGGAAAACACAAATCAGATTTATTCAGCATTAGAAAATAAGAATAACAGGGAGACGTTTATATAGACCTCTATACAAATTGACTCAATAAAAAAAATACATAATGTAATAAATTTCTCACACAAATGAGAAAGTACCAGATAACATGCCTAAAATAACAATCACAGAAATAGAAACAACTAATACAAAATAAATGCGAGAAATAAAATCATCCCAAAATGGAATCTCCAATCAACCAGAATGAATAGGAGATTTTCAATCCACCAAGTCAGCAATCCGCAGCATCCATGTTTCCAAATCTGTCCTAATAGTCAATCGATCCAGATTGAAGCAACGTGGCTAGACCTCGGCCGTCGTCGGTAAACTCTACCAGAGATGAATCGACGGTCGATCGTAATGTCCCCACCAGGGTTCCAGAAGAATAGGTGTATTCTTCACTTCACATGGCCCTTTTATTCTAATGCAAAAAATATACTAGGAAAGAACTTAGACATGAACTCATGAAAGTATCATACCATGGGGACATGCCTCCCATAAACCCTTAGATTAGAGCATGTTGGATAATGCGACAATAGAATGTAGGATTAGACTTCAACAAATATTATCGTGCTGTTAAAGTAGGAATTTGTCCCTGAATTGGAAAACTCCAAAATAACATAACGAATGTTTGAAGGTAAAGATGGTAATTGCAATTTAGCTGCAATGTATCACAAATGCACATGAAGATAGATATTTGTATTGATGTTTAAGATCCAAAGTTTTATGTTGATTTTGTGTAAGGATATCAACTCCTGCTCCTCAGTTAGGTAAGAGGAAAAATTTAAGGTTAGTAGTGTTCTATTGATAATATTAACACAATCTTTTGCAATTTACAAATCTAACCTGCAAGTCTCCCACTTAGTTGGGGCAACAGCTGGATTAACATGAAGTGCCTTTTGAACTTCTGGCAAGTTAAAATAAACTGTCGAGTGTTTCTCAGTGCATGGATCATACTTCTCAGACATTTTACCCATCTGTCAAAACACGGAAAGATAGTAATTTCTCATATAGAAGCCAAATTGGTCCATAAGTATCAGAAAAAATCTAGAAGTCCAGTACTTACACGCATTTCAAAACTCTAAATTGCTCTATTTTTAACCAACTCGAAACTAACTTGGATGCTTTTGACTCAAGACTTCTTGTTTGAACCGTAAATTCTAAACTGATTCAACCCAATATTAACTCAATAATTATACATTAAGATATGAATTCATTTATAATGGATTCAGAGTGTACGTTTGTCAGAACACAACCACAAATTTATATGCAACAAATATCAGCTTTGAATCTAAGATTCTAAATTGATTCAACTCAATTAGCTCAATACATGTATACTAAGGTACGAATTCATTTATAATGGATTCAGAGTGAAAGTGAGAGCACAACCACAATTTTATATGCGCAATTATCTGTGAATTATTTGACTCTTTAGTTTCCATGTGTGAGCACAACCACACATATTTATATGCACAAATACCTATGCATTATTTAACTCTTTACTTTCCATCTCTCTATTCACCCATCAATTTCCCAAGAACAGTATATATAACTATGATGTATTCTATGAGCATTGCATTTCTACTCAAGTCTACTCAAATCACTTGAAACTGTTGGGAATAGAATCATCGCTTGGCAATACAAATCTCAAGAGAAATCCCACACAATCGCAACAAAAATCTAATGGAAAATAAGAGATGGGAGAAAACTTGATACAAAGAAGAAAATATATCAAGCAAGAAGAAAACACATCAATTTTGCAAGGAAAACTCCAAATCTGGGAAAACATTATGACTGCACCAGAGAAACAGTTCGCTATTCTTCCAAGGATTTCTAGAGAGAATACAAAAATCTCGCAATCTCACCCTCTCAAATCCTAGAATAGCCCACAATGATTGATCATAGAGAAATCTCATAACAAACTCCGACATGGTTCACATTAAACCGGCTTTCGCTGCATCGAACGGACGAGGCGATACTTCGAGAATCTAATTCCAAGTGGAATGGACAGGGCATTTCTCGCCTAATCGGACCGTCCGGTTTCCAAAACAGACGAGACGATCTACCTATTATGTGACAATTCCCAAATAAGATTATGTAGTTGTCATAAATATCAATCTTCATACTGTGGGAGATCCAAACTCTACACTCCCATCAAAAACATGTTTAAGCGTAAATTTACTTAAAAGTTAAACATTATTAAGCTGACTTGCTCAAACTTCACTCAATGCCTACCCTAAAGAAGCCTATCATTCAAGACAAGACAAACAATGAGATCATTTAACATTCACAAATGCTAGCACTTACACGCATTCTTTTCAATAGTTTGTTCCTCGAAAAGCTCGCACTACTAGTGCAAGAAGGAGTGAATATGCTGTAGGGATCGATATTGCCCATCTCTTTGGAAGCAAGATCAAGAATTTTTTCGCATTCGGATGAATCATGAACAAATGACTGGTAGTCACACAAAACGTTTAATGCATTGTATGTTTCATCTGATATCAATCCAGCAACCCACATGAACTGGAATACTCCATAGTGATCATTGAAATCATCAGTTAGAGCATTTCCAACCTGTATATCACCGAAGATTAATTTACTATAATGTTGTAATTTAATGAAGAAAAATTGAACAAGGAACTATGAATCGATTAGTGGCATTAAGTATCTTACCATGTAGCCCTTTAGATTGATTGATGTATCTCCTGTCAGTTTATGATGCCTCACAATTTCTTGGGCTAACTGAGGAACATAGTGTCCTATGATACATATAGAGTATAGGGGAATTACCTATATAACAAATGTAACACTAAAATCTTATTTTTTACAAATATAACGCAAACAAGTTTTAAACACAAATTTCAACTTAGTAGTTCTAAATAATCTAATCTTATTATTTGCATCCATTAAACATGGTAATAATAGATTGTTATATGTATGATTTATCAACTTTTTATTGAATATTTTCATAGATTTAGGTACACATACTGCAGAGAAAGTCGATTGTTTAACATGAGAATAATGCAAAATTAACCATAGCAAGACACAATAATTAATCACAAAATAAAGCATGCTTAACATGACAGAAGTCAACCATGGTGCAATTTTTCTGATATCTAAGCTCCTTATGTTATATATTTAAGTTTTGGTGTTTATCATGTAATATCGCTAATAAATTTTATCATAAATAAGTTATAAGCAGTGTAACTTCATAAGAAGAAGATGGGCATGCTTGTCTCGATTTACCGGCATAGCTCTCTCCTGTTAAGTGAAAATTGCGCCCCTTATACTGAGGATATAGCTTGAACCATTTCTTCAGAAACACTAAAGAGTCCTTAGCTGAAGAAGAACAAATAATCATACAAAATACTGAAGTTGGAACTCAATTCTGTTTCATAAATAACATTTTAGTGAAAAGCTTGAAAGAGGAGAAGGCTACCTGTCCTGGCATCTCCATTGTTCAACACATCCTCGGAATTATTTGAATATGAATAGCCGACACCAACAGGGGAGTCAAGGAACAAAATATTGGCCTCTGCGGAATGGTCAATGATTTGAGATACATTCTAATAACTTCGTGTCAATATCAGCAATTTTCAATTATGTTATGTGAACTAATCAATTGTTTTCATGTAAGCACACAAATTTATATCATACATAGTTTAATTTGGAGAGAAGAAAACTCAAAATACTATGTGTAAGAGAAGCATGTAAGGAAATTGTGTTAAAAACTAATCAATAATTTTCAATGCAAGAAGGCAGATTAATATCATAGATAGACAAATTAGGTGGAAAAGAAAACTATGTTTAAGCTAAGCAGTGCTGGGCGTGGAAACTATGTTTGAACATTGATACTCACTCAATAATCACCCCAATTTTATTCATTTTGAAATTAACTCAAAGTCAAATAACTTGAAATGAAGTCTGTTGTGCTTGAGATCAACTTGGTAAAAAGGCATGAATGTATGATTTATAGTTTCATAATTCATAAGCCAGATATTGAATGCATATAACTACATTCTAAAAAATATATGTCAAAAGAGATTAGACAGAGATATTCATACAATGAATTTGCCCAATTACATGATTTACCGTAATCATGTATAATATGTTTAACGCTTGTTTGATTTACGATACAAGACTAGTACTCAAGTTGAATTAACTTAAAAAATAGACTAGAAATCAAATAAATTAAACAGATGAATTTAGGGGTGTTAAAAACATTTAAAACTTAGAAGTCATTCGGTTTTTGAATTAACTCAAAATTGGTTCGAGATTTTTGAATTGAATCATTAGCTAAGGCCTTTTGGCTTTAAATTCACATTACATATATACATATATATATATATATATTATTTACATTATACATATGATTTCAAGCTAACTCGAATCATATTTTAAGCAAGTCAGGACCAACAAATTAAATCCAGTGGTCTAGTGGTGGAATAGAGAAGGATTAAAGTTTTTTTTCCTTAAGATCTAGATAATATCCTTCTGTATGCACAATATTCTTACATTTTTTAGCACAATAAACCCACTCGAATCAAGATTCGAGCGGGCTCTAATCATGTTTGATTTTGATTTTGGACCGATTTTGAGCATAACCGAACTCAAAATTTTCGATTTTGAGTTACCTTCAATTCGCTCAAAATCGATCCGATAACAACCCTAGATGAAATTGAACTTAAATAAAAACTGAAAACTTTGATTTCAAGCTGAAACTCTCTCAAATTTGACTAGCCCTAAAAAGGTGTAACCATAATCACAACAAAAGGAAGTAAAATTAAATTTTTCTTAGAAGCTCTCATCATTGCCTTGATTCCATGAATACTCATTGAAATAAAGCCCTTTCCCATCAGCAGTGACATGAAACGGCCCCAACTCCTCTGCAAGCCCATAAGCAATTGAAGAGCATCCCGGCCCTGAAAAAACAACGTTTCCTCCATTAAAAACATAAACATAAAACATTGAAATTTCTGCAACTTAACTTCCAAACTATCTCTATAATGCTAGAAATTCCCCCACACTCAAGCGCTCGGCATGAATATAATCATGAACAAAATACAACCACAAATGAAACATAACCATCTCTAGCTGCATCAAACAGCAAGAACCCTAAAAGATCTTCCAAACAAATCCAACATTTATCATTAAAAAACTAAACAAGAAGAACCCATTTGTCCTTTTTAGTGATTGATTTTACCTCCATTAAGCCAGAGAACAAGAGGCTTAGACACCGGGTCCTCGGCTGCCTCAAAGAACCAGTAGAAAAGCGCTCTTCCTGACTCCTTATCCACAGTGACGTAGCCGGAGTAGTGAAAGAAACTCACATTGAAATTTTGCCCAGGGAGGAAAAGCACTCTGCTCTTCTCTTGCACCTCGGAGGGCAATTCTCCGGTAGCCCTCGTCGAGTAGAAAAGGAAGAAGAGGAAGAAGAGGAGGAGCCGGGGAGGAAGACGAAGTGATTGAGGTGGCGGCGTGTTCTCCATCTTCTCCCTCTTCCGTTGACCCTTTTTCCGACTTGGAAGCTCGAATTGGAAGACCCCTATATTTTTTTATATATAATAACTTATTATATATATATATTTTATTATTATTATTTCTATTTTCACAACTTATTATATATATATTCAAATATAATATTATAAATTCTATAAAAAAATATATATAATATTATAAATTCTATCAAAAAATATATAATATTATAAAACTTCTCCAAAAATTATAATATTATAAATTATTTTTAAAACAAAAATTTATATATATATAATATAAGTTCATTTATAATATGTTATATTTATAACCTAATGTTTTATAAATACTAACATAACCTACATTTTTGTAAAAAAGAACTTAATTATATATTAAAAAAATTCATGATTATATGCCTATCGAGTTAATTATAAATTAAAATAATTTCATTTTTAAATAAATTTAATTTAAATTATATAAAAATTAAATCTATTTTGAATTGAATTAAATGCAATTAATTTTCAAGTTTTAAATAAAATTACTGCCCTAAAATCTTATCTAAAAAAATTAGATGGCTCATTCAAGCATGGAGGGGACGAGATTAAGTGAAATTTGAAATATAGGAAAGGCATACGTTTTATTCATATGAAATCTTGGAAATAGGAATGGCAATTTTATATCAAAATTAAAATTTTTTATTTTATTTGATTTGAATTTCATCCAACTTTTTTCTAATTTTTTATTGATTTATTAAAAAAAAGATAAATTAAAAAAAATTGATTCATGAACACGATATATGTTTAAGACCTTTTAAAATATAATTGAAAATTTTTATATATAAAAATTAAAAGTAAATTTAATATTATATTTTAATATATTTAATATCTGTAATGAATATCTTTATATGATTAATAATTTAATTTTATTTAATTAAAAAACCAATTCAAAATTACAAAAATTAACATATTTTAAAAAAGTGCTTCTGATAAAAATAAATTTGATTTTGTATTAAAAAAAAGGGGTTTTTACGTACAGGATATGAAATTTACACGAAATTATGCATTTCACCATCAATTCATAAATATTACCACTATCATACCATATTCATTTAAATTTTACACATTTCACATATTTCACATCATATTCTTTGATGGTGAACTTCACATTTCTAAATTGGCTTTGATCTTAACTATATTATTAATATATTAATTAAATACTATAAATAAATTAATTTATATAAATAATAATTTAAATATTTATGAATTTATGTATTTTAATTTATTTATCCTATTTAAAATTTTCAACTAGGGTGCTGAATTTAAATTCACATGACTATAATTTTTAATT
>KZ452040.1:2497785-2606045 GCA_002786265.1 Apostasia shenzhenica | reverse complement strand
ATATATATATTGATTTGCTGGGAAGTGTTTACTTTCAGCCTTCTTTTATTTATCTATATCTCTTTCTCTTTCACCTTCATGATATATGCCTTAAAAGTTACCTCCACTGCATGTTCATGTTAATCATGGATATTATTGTTCTCAAAAAGTGTATAATTCTTAGGAATTGATGATGATGATGATGATCCAGTTGAGCAAGTTGGAATGAGTTGTCAAATATGTGAGCTAGATCTGGCATTCACACCTGATAGTTACGAACCATCCCAGAGCCTCATCCTTCCAACAGTTGTGGTCTTGTCTTGTGGCCATTGCTATCATGCGTGTTGCATTGATTCCATTTCAACTGCAGAGCCTTCATGCATTATTTGTTTTTCAACTATTAGCTGATATATACATTTGCTATTTTTTTTACTGATAGCATACGTTTGTTATATTTAAAGCAATCTGAACTTTCTTATACAGATTTGCATTCATGTGCATAATTTTTAGGGATGATAATAAAACTAATAGGATTGTCAACAAATATATTTTATTTCCTTCGGAGCTAGTTTAGCATTCATATTCTTTGTATAATTTCCAATAAATAAGATGGTTTCAACAGCTTCATAGCTATTTCTTTAGTTTTATAGTTGGAGCTACTCAGAATCTGTTCTGTTGGAGTTTGAATGAGTCTGCATGTACTCAAATCAAAATTTTTTGTTTTGACCTTATTTTGATTATGAAACGAGTATGAATTTGAGAAAGGATGTTCCAATTATTTTGTTCCTTAGGAAATTGCAGGAATGTACAGATCAATTTATATAGAAAATAAAAGAAGAAAAAAATAGAAATAAGGCTGATATGGGAAATCATCTCATTAAAATATTTCCCATACATAGCTAGAATATCTCTCATACATTAGAAAAAACAAGAAATAAAAAACAATTACAACCAAATAATGACAATAAATCACTTTTCTATCTAAACTCATAATTTCCTGCACTCTCCTCATGCCAGTGAATAGATATATATATCTTCAACCCTCTGCTTGTAGCATAATCTTTTTGAATACGTCAACCTCTTGTTAGGATTTTATCACATAAGATAGAATGATTAGGTTGCCTTCCACTTTTTCATGGATGATGTAGATTTTTATATTTTTTTCTTCTGTTTAGTCGTAGAAAGCATACTATCACTATATAGTTTTATAGGAGTAGAATTTGGAATCCTCAAGCATCGAAGTAACCATTTTAGCTACAACAACTCATAGATACCAAGAGCAAGAGCTTTGAATTCAGTTTTTTCATTGCTATAAATAACTACTTACTGCTTCTTACCTCTCGATGTCACTCGAGAGCTAGCCCAATGAACATCAATTTAGGCTTCACATCTCTCTCAACAAAAGAACTTTGCTATAGTTGTGATTTATAGTGTTCTAATGTTGCTATGTAGGAGGAAAAATTATTACATACAGGTGAGATAACACTTGACATATTCGCTACACAATGCACGTATGTCGCGTCAACGAGCATGACTACCATGCGTTTATGCTGAACAGTGCGCTAATACTATTTATTTTGCTTTGTTTTTAATTTCATGTAAAGTCAACTTTAATGATCTTATACAATAAATTAGCAATTATGTTGTTTTGTATAATTTTTTTTTGTTTTGTTTATATATTTTTTACTTTGTATAAATATGTTTTTACTTTATATAGGTATGTTTTGCTTTGCATAAATAGTATTGATTAAAAAATAATTATATAAAGAAAAAAAATACTCATACAAAATATAAAGAAAATAAACAAAAGGAAAAACAGTGTTAACTCGAAGTAATGCACCTGATTTCCCTCTTTGCTCCCGACAATCTCTATTTCCAAGAAGTTTTTGAGACATTCGCGGTCTTTCATCTCAAACTTTGAACTTTTTTTCGAGCTTTACCTTGTGATAAATAAAATCACCAACATAAACTTTGAGGATAGTTTTTTGTTTTTTTTTTTAATGGCTTTTTACCTTGAATTGCATTTGGTCTGGGTTTCCCCTTGTTCATAATTGTTCTTCTTTATAGCCTCACTAAACCTTCTACTAATCATATTCTAAGTGATTGCTTCAAAGCATAGAATAATGATTTGCTGAGATTGCAAACTTTCCCTTTGATTCCATCTTCAAACCCTTAAACAATTATGGGTAGTCAATTCTAGATAGTTTGTGTGTATCATCTCTCTCAAATAATACATCAGCTCTGTTTTTTTGCTGTAAAGATTTATCTATATCCAGCCAAAATATGCTTCCCATTTGATACTTCATTTCTTCCATCAAGCCAAAATATGCTTCATTTTGGATCTTGCAGAGTTACATCAGTGTTTTTTTCGAATTCAAATGCAATCATCGTCACATTTAGGAGACAATATGCAAATACGACGTTAGTGTTATATCAAGTAGAACGATAGTACTATTTAGGATTTTAATTCACTTTATTATTTAATAGATTCAATTTTAATCTACTTAATAATCTAATAAATTAATATTTTAAACAGTAATTGGTAATTTAATTTTTTTATTTTTTTTATACTAACAATTGATCATTTATAGTGGTCTTAGAATTACACAACATTTTTATTTTAGAAAATTTATATGGACATTTTAATTATAAAAAATTACATATTTTACTATTAAAAATAAAATATTACATATCTCATTGGTATCTTATAAAATTATAAATTTTACATCAATTTTGAATAAATCACACTATATTTTAAATTCTGAACTCTAAAATTTTAGACTATAATTCAAAATATTAAATATTATACCTTAAATTATTTTAACACCAAAAACTAAAGTTTAAAGTCTAAATATTACTTTAAGTTCCTTAACACCAGCAGCAACATCTGTCTTTAAGAAATTATCACATAAGTTTCAAACAAAAAAAACTTCAAAAAAACCTCAAAAAGAATTTAAATGTTGAATGTTAGTTTTAATAGTTTAAGGATAATTACCTACATGCCACACAAATTTATTTTATTTATATTTTACCCATCCATTTTTAGTTAATTACGCTATGCACACTCAAAACATTACAAAACCTTACATACATATTTTAACTTATTTCTATTATAATGAGTAATCGTATTTTTTTAATTACCTAACTATAATTAAATTACAAAAAATCTGAGCCGTTCATCATATTATTTTAAGGATATTTAAATATATTCTGAGTGAAAATCCTAAAAGCTTAATGTTTAGGTCGCGGCAAAGGAAGAAGACATCCGCGACGTGAATTGATTTTAGGACAAATCAGTTCTTTAGTATAATATTGAGGAAGAGAAAAATATATACTATTAAGAGTAAAATATAATTTTAATGATTTACTAACAAAATATTTTTTTTTTCAAATAGATTTTGATTAAGTTTTAACTCAAATGTGTGTATGTAAGATTTTGTAATATTTTGAGTGTGCATAGTATAATTAATTAAAAATGAATGAATAAGGCATAAATAAAATTAAATTGGTGGCATACAGGTAATTATCTCAATAATTTAATACCTACTATAAAAATAATAATAATTTAATACCAATATGGTCAACGGCTTATACGTCTTTGAGCTATTAGAATTTGTTTACACTGATAAAAAAAAACTATCATTTTCTACATTAATTTTATCTGAATCTTTAATTTTATTCTCATATAATTTTTATACATATAGTATACTGCTAAGGGTGAATTTAAATAATTTTGTAGGGTTACAGCCTTCTCCATCACAATTTAAATATTTTTGTGTCAGATGAGAATATATATAAGATTTAAGATGAATTTACTTAAATAAAATAATTATTTTATTTTACCCTTATTTTTTATGAAATAACTATTCTGATATTTATTTTGGTGAAACAGTTATTCAATAGAAATTTCTATTTCATATTTTATAAAATAGTTATTTTTTTTTCTCTACCTAAAAAATAGGCTTTTATCAAAAAAAAAGAGGCTATTCCTTAGTTATTTTTTGTAAACTTAAAATATTATTTCAAAACTATCTTTATTCACACATATACATACATATATACATACATATATACATACATGTAAACTTAAAATATATATTTTTAAGTATTCCAAAATGTTATTTCTTGTAAACTTGTATACGTATTTTTTTATGTATACTATATATACAAATATGTTTAAGTCAAATTTATTTAATTATTTGTGTAAAATTAAATTTAGTAATAATAAATGACATAAAATTTTATTAAATGATATTTATGAGTATGTTAGCATTTTTCTTTTCTATTTACTTTTAATTGCATATTCTATTCTATCAAAATAAATAAAAGAATTATTATTTCATTCTATTGAAGTAAATGTACCGTTAAAGGGTTACTGATTAAAAAATATTTGTTAATATTTCGTAAATCTTGATAATGTTTGTTTCCCAAATTTTTTAAGGGAAGTCATCATAAAAATACAATAAACCAAAAAAACAAAAAGAAAGAGCATCACAAGTGGAGTTTAGTTTATGTGTAGTGTTCAATGATCTTTGAATTATCCACATAGGGCCCATTTGATTTATGAAAAAAAAAATGACTTAAGAAATATTTATTTAATTTAAATACGCATATATTAAAAAGTTATATAGAGCATAATTTAAAAAAAAAATCTTATAAAGTTATTATTATTTCTATTATTAAAATATGTATTGGATGCTTTTATTGTTCTAAGAAAACTACAGTAAGCATTTCTGGTTTCAGCCTTTCAGGCCCTTCACACAATTTTATTCCTAAAAAGAGTGGAAATTATTTGATCTGTATAAGAAGAAGAAGAAGAAGAAGAAGAAGAAGAAGAAGAAGAAGCCCCTCCAGTGAACGATGCCTCCTAATCTTTGCCAGCTATGGCAGTCCCTCATATTACTGTTCTCTAATTCTATTTAACTGTAATTGAACGTCTCAGAGCATCATATCTTAATAAGAAATGAAGAGTCAATGTACAAGTAATCTTTTCTATTCATATCAGCTATATATATCAAACCACAAAAAAAAAAAAAAAAAACTAACTAAAATCACAAGAAAAATAAAAGGCTAAGCATGAAAAACCTGATTCACAAACTAATTTATTTAACATAATTCAACACCTCAAAAGCACTTGCAGTCCCATTGACATACAATTTTTACAGAAGCTTTTGCCCTTGGATATCACTCATAGTGGTCCTCGGTGATACTGAACAGAAACTGGGGAAACGAGGCGATTCGGGGGAGATTCATCAGCAATTCACCAAATGATTCCTTTCTCGAGATACTGGACTGCTGCGGGTCATCGATGGCTTTCCTCTCCGACATTTGTTTGAGATCATCGTCCTCCAGCCAATCTTGGCGGTTTTCTGTGTTTGAATTGATGAATGTCTGCAGATTTTGAACTGAGGGGTCCTTCTGAAGAAGACAGCAGAATGAGTTTACTTTTGACATGAGGGTTCTCTCGTCAGAAACAAAGGTTTGAGAATCAGAGAGGAGATGATCAGCTAATTCTTCGAGCTTTCCTTTGTCGGGTAAGCAATCAGCTGAGAAGAGTGGGTTGCCTGAAGCCATTTGCTCAGAAATGCAATGTTCTAAATGGCTCACTAAATCGTCCTTCGACATTGATGCCCGAAGTTTCGGTGCTTTAATCTGCTCCCATTGCGCAAAATGGCCGCCTGTCAACCTGCTATGACTGTAGATGTTTTCTCGAAGTGCCGGTGCTTTTGTAAGAGAGACACCTTGTTTTGACAAGAAAATATCAAGAGTGGATAGCACAAAATAAAACAAAATTTGATGCTAACGCTCTATTCAAAAAATTTAAGAACCACAAAGCTAATACGACAAGCAACTTCCGGAGACCTTAGGAATATTTGTTAAATCTGAAATTTTTGGGTTAATTACTGAATCTGCTACCAAATCTAAGCACACATATGGTAATTAAAAGACCTCTGCATATTAACAATCACCAAATCAACATCATATACACAAATTGGATCCTTTTGAGAGAACATTCTCAACATCCTTAACCGAAGTCAACCGTGGTGTTATCATAACACTCAAATATTTCTTATTTTCTTCATATTATATGTGTAAAAAGTAAGATTTAAGTGTTTAACATTTAGTATCATCGCTCTCGTACTGAGTGTAGTACATGTTCAAGTGATGTTTTAGTGTGAGTGAGAGTAAAGGGTGGCGAGTAAAATACCTACATTCCCTCCACTACATATATATATATATATATAATACCACATGCCCATATAATATACATAGATGTACGCAGATATAAATGTGAAATCCGTTTGATTAAAATAGAGCCAAGAAACTACCTGAATCACAGAAATGCATCTGTCGATGTGAGAGATCAATCATGGAATCATCAGTACCCCTTGATTCAGCCTTAGAACGAGGTAATCTAGAATCTTGTGACACAGAAGAGGATCCATGATTCTCCCTCGGGTTATCAAATCCAAGGCTCTTAGACTCATCTTGGTCCTCCAAACATGTAGTTTCAAAGCATGAAGTCTCTAAGATTATTTCTGAATGCTGACTCAGAGATTTTAAACGAGGATCACATTGTACAAGTTTCTCAAAATGCTTGTTTAACAAACCTTGTTGACACTGCAGGAAGTGCCTCCTGCATTAGAATAGTAAATAAGAACGATTAAGGGATGATTCAAAAGCCTAACAATTGTTTACTTTATGAAATATTTGGTTCATACCACATAAACTCAATATTATGTATAGCTCATCAGCAGTACATAATTATATAAGTATTTTGGAGTTCACTTTACAAGTCTTATTAAGCTAACAAGCATCTATAATAAATGACATCACAAGCATGTTTCTTGGCTAAGATCGAGTTAAAATGATTTATGATTGCTGAACCCACCTTGTCATTTTTGTGCTCATTACTATATCAGTACCAATTTTTAGCAATGACTAAAACAAAGATCTCCACAAACAGAATAAATAAATAAATATCATAATCATGCAATTAACAATTTTTAAAATTCCCCCATAACAGGTGCATCTTTCATAATTTCCAAAATGCAGCAGCCTTAAAAAGACATCAATTTAATCATAAAAAATTGACTTCTATTCAACCTTCAGAGTCATTGTTATAATCACTTCCATTTAATGTGAGCACTAAATGTAATTAATGCTAGAAAAGCAACACAAGTGATGCAGATTAAATAATCTCAAACATGATATGGATCCAGATAATCTCAAACATAAGGTATCAAAGCATACACGTTCTACATCAACAGGTATCTTCAACATGAACGAACAATGAAAGCATTCCTGCAAAATTGTCGTGTGCATGCATTCATTCATACATGCATGTGATTCTTCTACGGCTACTTGGACAACAAGAAGAATAGCACAATTAAACATTTGACATCATTAACAAAGCCATAATTATTATAACTTTAGGCAATTCCATTCGGGCCCCTAAGGTAGAGCCCCAATTTCATGTAGGTCTACAAAAAACTAAACTTGCCAATTGCCATCTGGGTCCATCTTGTCTAAAAATTTATCAACATGGGTTTTCTTTTTACGGATTTTATTAAATGTGACCTTTAAATTACTATTTTAAAAAATTATAAATATAGGTTTTAAGCAAGGATATTGAGAAGAAAATTTGAGATTGCAATAGCATTTAAAATTCCTAAACATGTACTTTTTATTTTTTTAAATAGCAACATAACAGTCAAACGTGACAGAATCTATTAAAAGTGACCTATATAAAAAAAAAACATTTTGAATATGAGGGACCCTGATGACTCTTTTTCATTTTTGTGGACCTATATGAAATCAAAAATCTACCTCAGGAATCTTAAATTTAAAAAAAACTTAGAATACAATATAACATTTCCTTTTTACAGAGATTATTGTTTTGTATTATAATCTAAGCTTAAACTAAGTTAAGTGGTTAACTGTATACTAGAAATTAAACATGTAACTAAATCCAGAAATCTAGAGATTGAGCTCTATTTTCCCCCCATTCTTTTAGCACTAGCTTTAGGGCCCATTTGGCTCAAAGTCAAAATTACCAAAGCCATGGATGATTTGATTTTTTTATTAAAAATAATGTACATGAGCTTAGAATTTTAGATCAATTAGTTACTAGACTTTAACACAAATTTTATATCATCCATAACCATTGAAAAAAAATTAAAGATTACAAGTGAATGATTTGTGTGAAGTATTACAGGGAGCAAAAAAAAAGTCATCAAACCTGGAAGCTAAAGGTCTTATGATAATGATTGAAATACAAGTAAAAGGCAAAAATAAAAGGTTTACAATAAAGGAAACTACTTGGTGAAAAGGGTTCATAAAGCAAATCCAAATATTTCAATAATGCTTCCCATGAAAATTACCTACGAAGCACTAATACTTTGTAAAGCCTAACGTATCTGTATCGTATCCATATCGGATACCGATATATATCCGATACTCTATGTGGCATATTAATTTTAATTTTTAATTTTTAAAAATCTAATACTTTCTCGATATTTGTCTGATACTTTTTTATACTTCTAATTAAAGAAAAAATATTAAAATAATTAGTCTGATCCACATAATAAAAAATTAAAAGATATCTCATATATAAAATATAACTCATGCATAGACTTAAATGTTAAAATTAAATAGATATATTAGGCTGACACAATTGAGATCACAAAAAAATTTAAGCACGCTAATATTTCGACAATAAAAAAAAAAATTGGTGTCCGCAAGCAATTCTGTTATTTACTTTTTCTACTTCAATCAATACTATCTTTACTTCTGTTGAATGTAGATCACTTTTTAATCTTAATCAAGCTCATATTACGAAGAAAATAAGAATTTAGTCTTTTTGATTTTATAGAGACTCAGAAAGAGAAAAATATGTATCCACTTTGATCAGATCAGTATATCTGAGTTTATGTCGCAACATCTATATTACTATCAATTGTATCTTGTTTGCACCGAAATAATTGAATTATGTTAGATTTAAATTAAAATTGAAACTAATTTATTGATGCATATTTAAACTCTCGTCTCACTTAAATAATCTGTAATAAGTTGAAAAATAATTAAATAAATTTTATGATATTATTTTAATTTATTTTTTTTTAAATTTAATAATTATTGAAGAATGCCTTTATTTTTTCAAGTTAAATAATCCATAATATTTATTTTGGTGATATGAAGAACATTTAAAAAATAATAATTAATTTTAAAAAAATTTAAAGATATTTTTGAAATTTATAGCAACAAAATATATAAGTCATTATGATCTACCATAAAGCTACACGCCTACACCTTAAATGTAATAATATGATGTATTATACACATATATAACAACTGTATCCTAATGTATCCGTATTTTACTTTTTTTTAAATTTGACATATCAACGTATTCGTATCGTATTAGTGTCCTCGTATCATACTTGTGCTTCATAGAAGATTACTATAACCCTATCAACATAGAAGTTATGAATATTAATCCAACTAAAAAAGTGAGAGGACAAGTCCTGGTTGCATCTACAAGATAATGTTACTATTCAACGCATGTATTTCCTGGCAATTGCATATGTACACTACCTCATACTACATAAAAAATAGGTAAACTGAACTCTCCCCTCCCTCTTTCCTCATCTAATATCTTTACATCATATTTCTGTGATCTTGTTCTGTGATTAGACTACTCCTACACTGTCCATTATAAGTTCGGCTGTTTCCCATCTAGAAAAGACCACCTAACTGGTAAATTTGGATACAGGTTCTCTAGTTGCACCATCACTAGAATAGTTCAAGTGACTCTGAACTTATTGTTGTAAACTTTCAGGAAAAAGTAAACACCTTTGCAGGACAGAGATTATAATCATATGTACAAAAAAGATATAGTAAAAACAAGTACATGAGGATCTCATGTACCTATGAATGCTTGCTTGGCCCCCAGTAAAATCTGAAGTGGCCTGCCAGAGAGTATGCTTCCTTGGCTGAGGATTGGTCTCCCTGAAGAAAAGAGGCCTCCTAGCAAGCTAAGGAAAACAAAGAAAATTATGAAGAGAATAATCCAGATACAGTACTTCTAGTGATATAGGACATAATTCACATTCATTCTCACCACTACATCCAAAGTTGCAGGTTCATTTTCCGGGCAAGTTGCTTTCAGTGCTGTGATATCTGACCACTGGATTTCAATCTTATTTTTGAGGCCACCATCAAGAACTTCCCACACAAGTTTATGCTTAGCATAGTAGCACTTAGCCACTAAATCACCTTCGTACCTTGAAGCATACTGTCCATATTCAAGAAGATTGTTTATATGATCATGACAAAACCATGATAAAATGGTTAGCATACTACAATATGTCTTATAGTTGAACTTTAGAACTACATGTAACTGAAAAACTAAATTCATCTTGGCAATCACATAAAGTCATTGAATAGAACAAATGTTTATATGCATATGAAACTATGAAAACCAATTACAGGGAATTTTCTCTAATATTCCTCAAAAGTTGAGTTATCAGATCCTGGTCATGTCACAACTGATGAGAAGATCCAAACATAATTAAACTATGAGAGTTATAAGTTGATATAAAACAACATGATCATCAAGAAGTAGGACACCACAATCATGACAATGTTTAAAGAAACGAGAATGATATGGCACATCCCTTCGTACCTCCCAAGTTCCAATTCTCAAAAGAGAAGCAGGAAAATTTGAAGCTTTCAACTTGTCAGTAGCACCAGAAACAGCTATAGATTTCAGTTCCTTCTTTTTCGCAGAGTCCAAAGCTATGCTTGTTACAGATGACAATGGAACAGACTTTTCCTGAGATAGCTTCATCTGAATCATATCCAAGAAAGAGGGGCTCTTTTTCAGCCGGAGACCTAGTGGACTGGGCTCATCGAGTGGATCATAAAGGGAACACGGTTGCATAGCCATCTTGCTCTCCAGCTGCTGTAGATCAAAATGAATAAAATTAAATATTCAAGCCAATTATAACCTGTTTAATAATAAGGATGACTGTCTCCAAATCTGAAGAAAGCGGCTTTTATAAGGGTAAATTTCCAGTAAAGGAAACTGCAACACCATTAAAGCAATATGTTCAAGAAAAGGAAACAGCAAAGAAGTAAGTGACCACATCCTCAAGAAAGGCAACCCACACTCTTTTATAAGTCATAAAACTAAGAAATGCAACAAAATACAAATAAGAATATCAAGTTCATCTTCCTCTACAGTGATGGCGAAGGAATTAATTGCCACACGCTCCACGACGGATTACATACATAATAAATAGAACACACATGATCAAAAGTCAACAATGAATATTCAAAAACAAAGCTTACAAAATCACTTTCCTTCGTACACCCAATCCAGATGGCTCAAAAAGCTCGAGTTTTCAAAAGCTAAGATCTACCTGTATGGCTGGCTCAGCAAGCTTCGATCTCTTGTTGTTAGGACCGTACATGTCATCCAAGGGGTCCTCAATCTCCGCCTTCACCGTCAGAGGCTGAGGCGGCGCCGCCGCCCCCGCCGGGAACAGCCGCTTCGGTTCCGGCCTCAACTTGTCGAAATTCGGCAGCTGAACCATCGCAATCCACAAGAAACCAGCGGTCTCGGTCTATTCCCCAGAGAAAATGAGGAGAAATCCCTAACCCTAACCCTAGAAATCGAAGCGCGCTGGAGAATAGGCGGAGGAAGACAAAAGGGAGGCAGGAGGACCCCCGGGATACGCCGTCGGAATTTCAAGAATTGTACAGGGTTTAAATAGAAAAATCCACAACAAAGCGGGCGCGCGGGCGGATTTGGCAAATCGGCCAGCTGTCACTCCCGGCACGTGCCACAAACTCTTTTCCCACGTGGCCTTCCCTCCGCTCCCCACCATGCGGGATCCGCTGTTTAAGCCAAACAGCGAAGTACATTTCTCATTCAACTTATTGATCTTTTTTTCAGACTTATTAGCAACTTAACCCTGCTTGTTTAAGGCTAGTCATCATTATTTATACGAAATTCCGACTCACTTGTACTTTACTCGAGTTCGGCTTCATTCTCCATAACTCAAAATAAAATTAATTAAACTCATAGTTAATTTAACATCAGTATAATGATACATATATAAATTGTTTTATGAATAATTACATATATGTTACATTAAACTTATTATTTTATATATTATTTATTTATAATTAATAAATTATATCGTGCATATTTTTATTATAATACACACACCATAAATTATTAAAATGTTACATAAGTCACATTGTAATTATAATATGAAGGTAATTTTTATATACTTTATAGTATATAGAAGGTAAATTATCAAATATGAATATATAATATGTAAAATAGTAAATTTAGTGTAGCATGAAGATAATTATTTATTTATTATATATATATTTTAGATTTTTAGATATATAAATATATTATATATGATATAAGTTGCAAAAATTAACGTAAATTATGTACACAATATATAAGTGCAATTGAAATTTTTATTTATTACATATAAATTAAAAAATAAAATTACAAATTATGCTCAATTTAATTTAAAAATTAATTCACAACTAAATAAATTTTAGTTAATTTTGATCAAATTTGAGCTCAGAATGTTCAAGTTGAAGCCAAGTCAGGCAAACTCAACTTATTGGCAATTTTATTAAGAAAACATGACATTGACTTAATAAAAAAGCAAAAATTTTAGGATTAGGTTAAGAACTATTGTTATTTTCGTGACAGCTGGAGCATGTGGACCCTTGATTTGCGAGTCTGAGAAAAGTGTTTTATATGGGGAACGGCGCGGTCGGACCAAGTTTGATTGTGACAGGCACCGCTTTGTATCATCGAGGACGATGTTACTAGGGATGGTTTTGGTTCATCGTGGATGAGACTTGGTTGGACTCTTATGTCCGAGGTTTGACCGAGGTCTGACCTGTGAGAACAGATAGATGAATTAGTTAAAAGAAATAAAAGCCAGCTAAGCACCACATATATGATAGAAATGCAGCGCTGGAACCACGTGTTAACAGTTATATTCAGCATTAATTAGCTAACCCTTTTATTTTTATATTCGTTAGCACTGAATTTTCAGCAATGCTTTATAGTTCATTTACCGTGTTTATTTATTTATATAAAATGGTCATTTTATTTTATCTTTATTTTTTATAAAATAATTATTTTTAAAATTATTTTAATAAAATACTTATTTTATATAAATTTTATTTCATATTTTATAAAATTATTATTATTTTTTGTCATGTCATTCAAAAAACAACTTTTTTATAATATACATTTATCTAATTAATTATACAAAATTAAATTTAATGATAATAAATAATATAAAATTCTAATAAGTTATATACTTATAAGATACATTTATGTAATTAGTTATATAAAATTAAATTTAATGATAATAAATAATATAAAATTCTATTAAGTTATATTTATAAATATTTTAATACTTTTATTTTAAATTTTTTTTATTTTATATTTTTTTCATTTAAGTGAATAAAGTAATTATTATTTTATTTTTCGTGAAATGATAATTAGAAATTTGAATGATAATTCTATTTCATTAAAATAAATCTTTAAATATCTTAATTAATCATCCTTTTTTTTCTAGAGATTTCATATTAAATAGTTGTATTTATTTATATTTAGGTAAATTATATTTGAGTTCTTGGAATAGACTTTTATTTTACATTAGTTTACAAATAGTCTTTGTGTCTACTATAATTGCTCTCTTGTGTCCTTACCTCCACCTCTAATGACCTAGAAGTTTTGAGACGACTAGTAATTAAAAAAAAAGAAGAAAAATTATTCACTATTAATTTTAATCCTCTAATCATAGCAACGATAATGGTGGCGCACAGAAGGTATAGGTACTTATGTTACATTAGATTTTTTATGAATATATGCTATTCAATATTAATATCAATTTTATCAGATTCTGATTCATGGGAACTATTATGATGGTAGCTTCACTTTTATTCTCAACATCTTCTTTTTTCGTAGCCCTTGTGGCCGCTGTGTGAATAAAAATACTTGTGATGATAAAGCAAATAGGCCAGTACTATTTTGTCTAGAGTATTTTGCTAGTGGAGTAACTGTATCTGAGAACAACAGCGAAGCGGAGAGGTTTTAAAAATAATTATGCACTGTACAGAAGCCGTGCTTTATTGATATGTCGGGGGGGACAGCAAGTTGATGAGCCTGCATTGATAACGTGGTTGCTCGAACGGGATTGGGATAAGAGGGATTGAGACGGAGGGCATAACAATAGTATTATTTGATTAAAAATTAATTTAAAAAGAATTAATATTATAGATTAAGAACATGATATGTATTAAAAGTGAATCAACTGAAATATTTTTTCTGCAGAAAATGATCAGTGAATTTTTTTTAAAGAAAATACCACAATAAAATGCTTTCACTTTCAGGAGCTCGTTTATGTTTATTATTAGGCTAAACAAAAAATTACTAAATTTTGTTTTAGTGCGCATATAGACTCAATAATAAATTAAATTAAGAAATTTGAATTTTTCAGATAAAATGACATGTTGAGTTAGACCATATAATAATAATAATAATAATAATAATAATAATAATTAAAAGGGATAATTACTTATATACAATAGCATTTTTTTTGTTTGCAGTGTTATGGGTTAATTAAGAATAACGAAAGGTAACGAGATATGTCACCATAATTTTACAATTTGCGAAATATAATTCAACTGAAATTAATGTGAAATATGTAAAATAAGATAGTACATAGCTACTTGTTTGATATTTAAAAATTTACCTCAATTAAAAAAATTTCAGCTTTTACGATACGCAGAATGTGTGAAATAAAATAAGTTTGTAGTTAGTTTATATCGATAAATTTAAGATAAATATTTTGTATTTAGAGACCAATTTTTTATATATCGAATTATTTTAATTGAATACTAATAATTATATAATTATTTAATAATATTTTAATATACTTAAACAAAATTATATCATTTAAATACTAATTCATTAGATATTAAAATATTTTAATATAATAATAATAATATAATTTTTGAATATTATATCAATGTACGTATTTCAATTAAATATATATATTTAAAGATTGATTTGATATATATCAAAATATTTAATTGGACACTAATAATTATATAATTATTGAATATATTAATACATTTCAACTGAATGTATGTATTTAGAAATTGAATTGATAAATATCAATATATTTTATCTAAGCACTTTTAATTTCACAGTAATTCATAACAATATCAACAAATTTAAGTTAAGTACCCACACATAAAGATTAATTCATTTTATATTAAATTATTTAATTGAATACTGATAATTATCCAATTATTTCATGATATTTTAATTAATTTAAATAGAATATTAATATTTAAACATTGATTCATTATATGTGAATATATTTTTGTAGAATACTAATAATTTTACAAATATTTAAACATTGATGTATTTTAACTAAATTCACTTATTTAGAAAACTGATTTGATACATATTGAGGTGTTATTATTTAAATTGTGATATTTAGAATAAAAAATAAATAAATAATTATGTAACTATTTGATAATATATTAATAGATTTTAATATAATTTAGTGCACATTTTTATAAATTAATTTGTTATATATCAATATATTTTAATTTACTAATAATGCAATATCCAGCTAATTTGACTCGATTTAACATTGAATTAAAACTTTTCTATTTGATTTTAATCTAATCCAAAATACAAGTGAGAAACAACAAATTTTACTTATAAATTTATTTGCTCCTTCAAATAACTTAAATCATGATTACTCATTTTTGACCAATTAATTAAAAATAAAAAAAAATTGTCACCTTTGAACAGAATTTGAATAAAATTATTGGAAAAAATGGAGAAAAATTTTGAAACAACTATCAAAGAAGCTATTATGAAAAACCAATATATATACATATATATTATTTTTATATTTCTAATTTTCCGATTTCAAGTAGTTTTGATATGATTTTATGCTAACTTAAAATTGAATTAATAAAAAATATTAAGCTATTAAAATAGATCGTTAGACAGTTTATTTGAATTTTTGATTCAAAATTCGAAGAAGTTATCAGCATTAGTCAAAAGCATGTAAATTATATAGCTAAATAATAATTTACTTATAATATAGAGAATCGAATATAAATTATTGCATGTAAGTATTAGAAATTAAAAATTTATCAAAGTTTGATTTATCTAGCTCATAATATATTGCATTTTTGCTCAATTTGACAGAAAATGTTTAATTGGTTATGCAAAAGGCCACTTGCCTCTGTAAGATACCTTAAATATCTATTATTAGTAATTAAAGTAAATAAGATAAAATTAGAAATTCAGTTAAATTAAACGTAGAAAATGATAACTTGAGAACATGTGTGTGATAGTGCAAATTGTATGTACCAATCTGTAAGTAGCCTATTTATTGGATACATATATGCAATTTACCCTAATTCAACGTATTATATGTAATTATTACGTAATAATTCTACATTTAACGTTAAACAGACTTAACCTAGTGGCGGGCAGAGGTGGGGTCCACAATATCCGCGACCAAGGCAGCGTGGATGACGTGTAGAGTGGGCCACCGATGGTCGGGAAAAGAAGACCGTGTTTATTGACTTTATATTGCGACCCGTACACTCTCTGACGCGAAGATGCATTCAACGAGCGGGTTATACCCACCTGGGATTTCAATATATAAATAAAGAAATAAAGATAAAGAAAAGAAATAGAAAAGGCCATGAAAGGTTGTCATCAAATTAGAATAATAATTTAGGGATAATTACCTATATGAAAGGTTGTCATTTAATTTTATTTATGTATTATTTATTTATTTTTAGTTAATTACGTTATACATAATTAAAATATTATAAAATCTTATATACATATATTTTAATTTATTTTTATTATAATGAGTAATTATAATTTTTCAATAACCTAACTATAATTAGATTACAAAAAATTTGAGCAGTTCATCATATTATTTTAAGGATATTTAAATATATTTGGAATGAAAATTCTAAAATCTTAATGTTTAGATGACGGCAAAGAAATAAGACATCCGCGACGTGAATTGATTTTAGGACAAATCAGCTCTTTAATGTGGTATTAAGGAAGAGAAAAATATGTACCATTAAGAGTAAAAATATAATTTTAATGATTTACTAACAGATTTTTTTTTTCAAATAAATTTTGATTAAGTTTTAACCCAATGTATGTAAGATTTTATAATATTTTGAGTGTGCATATCGTAATTAATTAAGAATTGATGAGTAAGATATAAATAAAACTAAATGGTGTGGCATATTGGTAATTATTCCAATAAATTAATTCAAATTACTGGATAAATGGTTTTAAAAGAATACCAAAAACAAACATTTAGTCATTTATCCATTATTCAAAGTGAGTTATATAATAAAAACATCTTAATCATATACATTATATTATTAGTAATAAATAATTCAAATTTTTTATTATAATTTTTAAGTATAAATTAAATTATTAAAAAATGATTCCAATCATACAATACTATGTGATAAAAATTGTAAAATTTAATTTATGCATTCATTACACATAATTTTTTTTTTAAGAAAAATTAATTCAATCACTAATTATGAAGAAAATTATATTCCGAACTTCATGACCATTAAATAATAGATTAGATTGTCATCTTATTGATGCATATGAAACTAATTCAAAATAAATTTGATGTATAATTATATATATTTATAGCAAAGTCATCCTAATTATAAAAATTAAAATTTAAAAACATAAACAAGATATATTTAGGTCTTGTTTGGCGCGAGAATCAAAATCAGGAATATTATTTTATTTTACATACCCAATAATTTTTTATAAAAATATCAACTTTATTTCACATCTTAAATCAAAATACTAGAATTTTAGTATTTTAGTGTAGGATGTGAAATAAAGTTGATTTTTTTATTAAAAAATATTAATTATGTGAAATTAAATAATATTTTTTATATTAAAAATTATGTAAAATAATTAAGAAAATTTAATTATTTATTATTATTATTATTATTATTATTTTTAAATTAATACCATTTTGATCTCGCGCCAAATAGGGCCTTAGATATTATATATTAATGACCTAGGAGTCTTTTTGTTTGTAAGATTAAATTTAATAAGGTTAAAATTAAATTTAGACAAAGATATTTTTTTTAAGTTATGAATGATGTAAAGTAAAGTTAGTTATTATATTTGAGTGTGTGAGGGATGTAATATAAGTTAGTTATTATTTTAGTAATATATGTAAAATGTGAAATAAAATTAATTTTTAATATTAAATTTTATGTGTGATATGATATACCTAGTTAAAATTAAACTAAGTTAATTTTAAATGCGCAAACAAACGGGACTAGTAATTTGTTATAATATAATTGAAAAGGTACAACATAAAAGCCATGGACACGATATCGTATGTTCTTATTATTTATTATATTCAAATCAAAATAATTTAATATAAAAAGATGTAACGAAATCTTCCACTTTGCTATCACATATAAACCACTTCTAAATACAAAAAAATTATGAATTTTTTTTTCTTGATAATCATATGCATGACACAAATGTTCCAAAAATTGATAGAAATAAATATCCTGATTAATGGCATAAGTCAACTAAAATTAAGGGTGAGATAAATAAATTATCTTGTAGAGGTTAGGTTGGGTGATATTTTTGGGGTCTTAAAGTTTTTGAATTATTTTTAATGTATTTTTTGTTGCTAAATTTGCTTTCGTGTTGACATTGAGTTTGCAAAAATTTAATTATTTCATATGCAAATTGGCGTGGAACAAATTTAAAAGCCAAATCTTTCTATATTTTAGATTTAAGTCTTTATCGTTAAGACATAACATTCAGTAGATATATAATTTTAAGTTTTTAGTATACGATTCCGTGAAATTAATTAATGTTTTCATTTAGTTCTTAAGATTGATAACTTGAAATAGGTTAAGCACCAGAACTCGTACTCAACTTGTTTAATAAATGGGTTATCTAACTTGATCTTTTCAAGTTATTTATTATAATTTTTGTGGTATCAAAAATTAATAAATTTAAGATTTTCTATTTTAATTAAAAATATCAAAAAATTAATTAAATTATGAAAATTCACCTCAATTAATATTAAAATTAATACTAAAAAATATAATAATTTTGATAAATGAATTATTTGTAGATTATAATCTAATTGACCCATTAATGAAAATAGAAAATCTTAATTTAATTATAGGACAACGCTGTATGGCACACGTGTGCTCGGACCCAGCTATATGGCACACGTGTGCTTGGACCCAGCTGCATGGCACACGTGGCGCCCTTTGATTGGGTTCCGGACGGTGCGCCGTCCGAACCCAATAACTAATTCGTCCCTTTAAAATATTTTTAGTTAAAATTTGAAATTTGTATATATGTAAATTATAAGACTAATTCGATCCCAAATTAACATTAATTAGAACAAATAAATAATACTATTAAAGTTAATTTTAACAAATAAATTCACGACTTATTTTCATCAAACATAATTTAGGGACGTGAGCTCTTGGAGAAAAAATAAGGTAAGTTGTACCTGATTCATATTTTTAAAATTCCTTTTAAATGGATCCTTGAGGTCCACTAAATTACAATTAAGTTCTTGTTTATGCTTATTATTTCAAATAGAATTTAAATTTTGTAAAATTAATATATTTTTTTATATTATTCTAAAATCAATGTTAAATTTATTAAAAGGTTTCAACGTGAGGTGTGCTCTGCGCTGGCAGTGTGCATTTGATTGATTTAGCTAACTGAATAAAAAAGATTGAATTGAATTTTAAAATTTAAGAAATCAAACTAATTAGTATAAATTAAAATTCAAATTATTGAAATAAAATTCATTCAATTCGATTAAAATTATATTTATTTATTTATTTTAATTAGTTGTTTTTAAAAATATAAAAATATTAAAATAATATAATATAATGTTAGGAAATTTCAGAACTATAAAAACTAAGAACACGACAAAAGAAATAAATATCATAGTTTTTAAAAAAGTAAGAAATAGTAATTTTATACAATTTTAATAATATTATCACGTAGTGGTACGTGATATTTTGGTTAATTCGGTTGTTCCGATTTCTAAATATAAGAAACCAAACCTAAATAATTTAAACTAAAAAAATTGAATCAATTCAACTCATATTAAATCAATATATATAATAATATATATTAAAAATTTTAATATATAATTAAAATATTTTGGCAAATAAAAATAAGTTAGAACAAAATAATTATAATATATATGCACAATACGTTATACATATTTAATTAAAAATATAATTAATAATTAAATTCAATTTAATTGAAAAATTAATTTAAAATCACAGAAATTTTAATAAATTTAAATCAAATTAAAATGTAAATGACGGAAAGGCAAAATGGCAGGCTTGGCAGCCAGAATGAATCTACATAAAGCCCTGTTTAGCGCGAAGATTATTCGATTCAAATATTATGATTTAAAATATAAAATAAAATTAATATTTTTATTAAAAATTATTGAGTATATGAAATAACATAATTTTTTTTTCATATTAAATTTTATGTAGAATGATAAAAAAAATTATTTATTATTATTATTGTTATTTTTAAAATTATTACCATTTTAGTCCTAATTTTAATCTTCACGTTAAACAGGACCTAAAAGAGAGAGAAAGAGGGGACGAGGAGAAATTTAATTATAATATATAAGATTTTAATTAAAGTTGAATTTTCAATTAAATCTAATTTTAATGTTTTTTTTTCATAATTAAATCATATAATTTTGTTCGTCATGCTAACTCGATCATAATTTAATTAGTGATTTAATTTAATCATTTTAATATTAATTAAATTTAATTAAATATTAATAAGTTATTGTATTATTTTAATTAAATATTAATAATTACACGAAGGCACTTTCTAATTGAATTATTTTTTTGATAATTTTAAAACGAATTAAGTGCCAAGTTAATCAAAATTTTGTCATATCGTTGTCCATGGTGTTCATCTGATACAAATATTTTTGATAATTTTTCTCAAATTTTATTGAAATCATGAAGTCTGAATGAGAATAGTTGAGTTTTTTTTGCTATATTTGTTATTGAATTAGGGACAAAATTAAAATATTTTTACATATTTCACAACATATTAACTTTATATATTTCAATGTGACAGACCAATTCAATTATTTTGATATAAATTTGATTTAATCAATTGTTTTGGCATAATTCAACTCAACCAATTGTTAAAAAATTGATTGCTCATTGTTAAAATTTTTATTTAAATTATATTTATATGGTAAAAATTATATTCAAATACAGTTTATATAATTTAATTTAAAACTTCATATCTAAAATTGTATTTTATTGAAATTTGCATAGTTGAATTCATATTCAACTACAATATTTATAATTTGATTTGGAATTTCATACAATAACTTGTACATGAATATAATTTATGCAATGAAATCCCATAGCTCATTGTCTATTCAAATATAATTTATATAGTCAAACTCACATTCAAATATATTTCATATATCTATATTCAAAATTTCATTAATGTAATCATATTTAAATATAACTTAAATTTATGTATGTAACATCTATATTCACACATGTGTGACATAAAATATTTAAATTTTAGTTTTTATTATAAAAAATTTTAAAATACTATTTTTATCTTTTATCTCTTTCTTTATCTCTTATCCTTTCTCTCCTTAATATTAGTTTCTTCTTTTTTTATGCTCTCCTTTCTCCCACTCGCTCTCTTTTTCCATTTTTTTCACTTGCAACGCTGTCATTCTCGCCTTTCTCTCTCCCTCGATTGGAATTGTCGGCGTAAACTCCGTTTGCATTCTGCAAACCCACATAGGAGGGATGAGGGTGAGAAGAGTGCAAGGGAGACCGAGGAGAGGAAAGGTAAGAGGTGAGAGAAATGTAAAGTAAAAAAAAAAATTTAAATATATTTTAATAAAAGTTTTAAAATAATTTAATTAATATATTATATATTACTTAAGTATGAGATGTTAAAAATTATAATTCATATTATACTTTAAATTCAATTTTTTTTATAACTTATATACTTAAGTTATCATGATAATAATTAAAATTATATTAAAATTATATTAAAATTATATTAAAATTAAATTTTAATATAATTTTATGATTCATATTTTTTTTAAATTTATCTCATAGGTTTTATTCCAGAACTATGGGTTTTTATTTTTTCTTTATGTCAATTATGATTCATATTTTTTTTAAATTTATCTCATAGGTTTTATTCCAGAACTATGGGTTTTTATTTTTTCTTTATGTCAATTAAAGTATTCAAATATGATTATTGAGACATTTATAAATATATCTCTTAATTTATTTTTAATTACATATTAAATTTCTTATTTTTTAATTTTATAATTTAACCTTCTAAATAATTCAAAATTAATATATTTAGATTTTTCATAAAGTTTTTAAAATTTGTTTTTTTGTTGATTATAATTATTTGAATATTTATTACTAACAATATATTTTCATTATTAAAAAATTTAAATAATTAAATTGTAGAGAGATTTACGTACATATTCCTTAATTTATCTTGAATTACATATTAAACTCCTTATTTTTTAATTTTACAATTTCACCCCTCAAATTTTCTAATAACGAAAACTAATAGAATATATATATTTGTAAATATGTTCATAATATTTTGTATATACATATTATTAATAATAAATATTCAAATAATTATAATCAGCAAAAAAAAGCTTTTAAAAATCATGAGAAAAGCCTAAATTTTTGGATAATTTAGGGGGTGAAGTTGTAAAATTAAAAAATAAGGAATTTAATATATAATTCAAGATGAATTAAGGGGTACGTATGTAAATGCCCTTAAATTGTAAAATAAAAGAATAAAAAATTTAATATATAATTTTAAAAAATTAAGAATTATGTATGTAGTTTTTTTTTTCTTTTGAAGGGGTGTAGTGCGTTACATTTGCACATCTGAGTCCGACGCACCATGGTAGCTCTCTGAAATGAGCTGTCTTTCTATATTTTGGCAAATTAAATTTGATCATTTTAAGTTTTTCTCTTAATTTCTTAATTAAAAATTGCAGATAGGTTTGTGAAATTACAGGCTTCTTTGGGTATAAATAACTAAAAAGAAATAATAAAAAATGACTAAAATTAAATTTAATTAAAAAATAATTTAAAAATATTTTACATCATCATTCTGTATAAAATATTATTTTTATCAAATTTTAATGACAACTATTACAAAAATACTCTCAGAATCTTCTCTAACATCTCTAGTCGAATAGCTCTTCTCGAATAGCCATAGTTGAACAGCCCTCATTGAACAGCTTTTTAAGGAGATATCACCCGATCATACCCTCCGTGTACTATTATATCAACTCAGCATTTAAGGTGACATGGGGTCCATAGTCTAATCGTTCTTTGCAGGAATAAGTGTCAAACGTGACATACTGTATTCATTATTTTTCTTCTTCCCAAGTAATAAATAAGGGCAAAAGATGAATTAAAAGGAGGAAGAAAAACTCTCTTTCTCTCCCTCTGCCTCTCTCACCCCACCAAGCTTTGTAAAAGAAAGAATTCGATTAGTGGATTCAAATTGTCTAAACGGTGTCATGATTTTTCCCCTGGATATTAAAATTTCTACATAAAAATTATCATCTTATTTTTATTTTATTTTGACATATTTTTTACACCAATAAATACATAATTAATGTATTATAAATAATTTAAAATTTTAAAAATTTAAAAATTTAAAAATTTAAAATTAGAGACTGAGATGTAATTCATATTTTTGTTAATTTTTTTTTATCGAAATAATGTTAGTCTGTTTGATAAGAAGGTTAATATTGATGTGCCATAAAAATTATGGGCTTGACCTAAAATAGGCATAAATGAGAAATAAAATTAATTAATTATGTTAATATTAAAGCTGATTGATATATTGAAAATAATAAAAGATGTGTAATAAAATAATTTTTTTATATAAAAAATAACTAAAATGTGATAAAAAATTAATTTAATATTATTTTCAGATAAATTGTATCCAAGCCGCTGAGGTCAGGTCAGAAGGGCTCTGCAATTCAATCTAAACCTTTTAAAAACTTCGATTTAAGTTTTTAAAATTATAAAAGTATTGTCAATATTTAGTCCTAATTAAGTTATGATTGTTATCGTTGTCGTAAGATTATTTTTAATTTTTAACTTTTTGGAATATTAGTACTTATATTTTTTTAGTTTTAAATCATTAAAGCAACGAAAACAAGTAATAAGAGAAATTAAATTTTATATTTTTATTAATTTTTTAAGGAAAAGCAATAATAAAAGGCTATAGTAGTGTGGTTTAATTTTAAACAAGTATTTCATATCACACATAAAATTTAATATTTAAAATTAGTTTTATTTTACGTCCTATACACATTATTAAAATAATAACTAATTTATGTCACATCTCTCGCACATCTCAATATAATATCTAATTTTATTTCATGTCATTCATAATTTTTAATTAAAAATATTTTAATTTAGGTTTAATTTTAATTTTATTAAGGGGCGTTTGATTCAATGTTATTTTAATGTTATATTATGTTATCTAAAAAAAATAATTATTTGATTTAATGCCATTTATAAATAATTATTTATGAAATTATAGAATTATTAATTAAAGCTGTAATTTTTCTTTGATAGAACATTAAAGCTTCTATTATTAAAAAAATATTAAATTTATATTAAAAAATATAAGGTCTTGTTTGGCAACTAGTTAAAGAAATAGTTTATTTTAGGCATGACTAAAATCTTAAATTTGAAGGATCAAGTATGACGTCTAGAGGAAGTTTGTGAATAGACGTAATTAAAATTTAATTAAATTTACTAAATATAACCGTTAGTGTAAAATACAAGCGAAAGTAAATATAAGTGCAGACAAGAAGAAAATATCACATCTACAAAGAACACACGATATAATATGGTTTAAGTGAGGGCTCACTCACTCACCTCCTCCAACCCTTATTTGGAAGCCCTCTTCACACACACAATGAAGGCAGAGAAAAACAACTAAAATATTACAAAAAAAGAAAATCACTTACTCTTTCTTTTTATGATTGAATCTTGAGAGCTAGAAGAAGAGTGGATGAAGAGTTTGAGCACTTGAGTCCAAGTTCACTTAGATCGTCTTGAATCTTGATTGAAACTCCACTTGAATGTTTTTATCAACTCTTAGGATGGTGGATAATGAAGGTGAATGTTGGGAGCAATTAGAGAATTTTATGAGCCAAATACACCAACAACCCCTATCTTTTTAAATAACAAGAGTTCCAACAAAAAGCTGGAAAAGACCTGGAGGTCGACCAGGTCGACCTCCAGCTAACCGTTGGAGGATAAAAATAGGCCAACGGTCACTTCCAAGGTCGACCTCACCACTGAAGTCGCCTCCAGGTTGACCTGAAAAAATCCTCCAAGATGATCAAAGTTTTTGTTGAGGGTCGCTGCTGAAGGTCAACCTCGAGTCGACCTCACTACTGAAAGTCATCCTTCAACTATCCCAAGGCTGCCTTGGAGCTATCACAACCAGAAAAAAAATATCTAGAATAATCTAACCACTACTAGGCCACATAATTAAGAGAATTTAACCTTTTAAGATTATCTAATTAACTCGCAGAGAATCTAAGTGCTCAAACTCATATTCAGGCTATTCTAGCAATTAAAATCAACCACACAATAATTCTACTCTCAAATGGAATAAAAATGACAATAATGCAATTTGCTTCACTTAGTCTTCAATGCTCAAACATTTCTCTCCAACTTAATTAAATCTCAATTTTAATATACAATTGAGATGCAACTTTAATAAACCTGAGATTAAGAATACTAAATAATTATGTTAGTACAAATTAACTTAAATATATTGTTAAACATAAAAATCACAATATTATCATAAGGGAGAAACCAACAAAATTTATTTTAAAAAAATATTTTATATCTCATACTACACAAATTTTAACATTACATATCACTTCATTTCACATCCAACATAATTATTATAATTAATTCACTTTATTTCACATTATATATATTACTTAAAAAAATTTATAATTTTTTTAAAATTTTTTTTGTTTTCTTTAATTAAACGGAGCCGACTTATTTGGTTGGAAGATAAATTTGGATAAAAAAAGAGAAAATATTTTATTTTATAAAGTTAATGGAAAGAAATTTATTTTAATATTGAGAATAGTGTAGGATGTGATATAAAATTAATTTTAAGATTGAAATTTGTGTTAAATATAAATAAAATTAATTTTTAAAATTAAAATTTATGTTGGATGTGAAATAAAATTATTAAAATTTATAATAAATTAAAATATTATTATTATATTTTTTTGGCCGAGGCACGTGCCAAACGAGCCCTGGATGAATGAGAAGTCGGGTTATTCTGGACAGAGCGCTCCAATTCTTCATTTTGTCAACTTTGCCCCTTGCCTTTCTGAGCTCTCTCTCCATCATCTGTGAAGAAAACTACGTTCGTGATTCCTTCGTGAAAGTGAGGGGTTCGCAGTGGTGACAGGCTTCGAAGTGTGCTTTCTTCTCGAAAAGACTACTTCTTGGGCAGGAAGGAGCAGGGGAGTTGGAGAAGAATGGATGTGATAAAGACGCAACAGATCTCGTCGAGGCCGATCGAGAAGGTGATCGTTCACCCACTCGTTCTTCTGAGCATAGTCGATAACTACAATCGTGTTGCCCGCGACACACGCAAGCGCGTCGTCGGCGTTCTCCTTGGTATCTCCTCTAAGGGTGTCGTCGACGTCTCCAACAGCTACGCTGGTACTATCTCTTTTTCCTGCATCGCCTTTATTTTTGTCTTTGCTGATCCATGTTTCAAGCTCGGTCTGTTGCGGCGTTATTGTTATACGTTGTGCAGGTTGAAAATATCCTCTGCGTGATTTGGCCGGTCATCGTGCGGTAATGGCGAATGGTTTTAGCTTTTTAGCTTTTCGATCCTAGTTCTTAGACAAGATTGTTGAACTTTTCGTTTTTCTTTAATCGCCAATATGATGATTACAGGAGGTGCCTTTATTAAATCGTAGCAGATGCCAGATAATTGTTGAAATTTTTTGCAGTGCCTTTTGAAGAAGATGAGAAAGATCCACGCATCTGGTTCCTTGATCATAATTACCATGAGTCGATGTTCTCTATGTTCAAGAGAATAAATGGTAGTTATTGGTTCTTTGATAATATATTGGCTTTTGGACTGTTGAATTCCTACATTCATGGTTTACGCTGAAGCTGTTTGTTTTCAACTTTAGCAAAGGAACATGTTGTTGGTTGGTATAGCTCGGGTCCAAAATTACGAGAGAATGATTTGGATGTGCATGCTTTGTTCAACGAGTAAGATTAATGCATCTTCTTATTTCCCTAATTTAAGGGGTTTTTTCAAACCCTAATAGTTTTCATCATTTTTCTACACAATTCACTTGGTTGTTTTTCCAATCTTTTACGTGAAATAGTACTATAGAGGTCATATTGGAAGAAAATATAACAAAATTTATATTTGTTATGGTGCTGCATTAGCACACATGAACTATTGCTAGCAACTTATATATTTGAGAACTCCCAAGTCAATTACAGTATGCTTGGTACTCACAAGATGATGACTGCATTTTGACTTTGATTTGGATTTGACATTTTAATAGTTGTATATGAGTGAAATTTACTTCCCTTTCTAACTTTTAGAAGTGCTAGAAGTTTAATAACTTCCTCCTTGTTATATTTAGTTTTTCTTGAGATTTGTTTTTGGTCATATCCAGAGATTTTTTTTTTCATGGTACCATTCTCTTTAAATGTTACAGTTATGTACCAAATCCTGTATTAGTCATAATTGATGTTCAACCTAAGGAGCTGGGAATACCTACCAAAGCTTATTATGCTGTTGAAGAGCTTAAGGAGGTAAGAGGGTTTAATAACACTAGCATTTCTTTTCAATATCTTACACTTAGACTTGATGAATGATACTCATTTGTTGTGAATTTTGGGTATCACTCCAGAATGCCACACAAAAAAGTCAAAAGGTCTTTGTCCACGTGCCTTCAGAAATTGCTGCTCATGAGGTCGAGGAAATTGGTAAGGTTATTATTTACTTATGCATTTATCTACTTTATATGGCATTAAGATGTTTTTTCTATTTGTTATTCATGGAGTACATTTGATCTTTGTAAACAACAGTAGCCACAGTCTTAATCCCAAGCTAGTTGGACAACTACATGGGTTTCTTTTAGCTATTCAAATCTATTTAATGCAAGGCTATAAGCGAGCATTATTGAGTTAAGACTATGTGTAACAATTGTATTCCAAGTAAATTTTAGTCTTTCTTCCCCTAATTTTGGATTGTAACTTGGATCCCCTCACATTTCTGTACGTGTTTCTCTATGAGCGGATAATGGATATGGCCAAACCATCTTACGGTCCACATTCTTTTTATTGGTTATAAGTGCTACTGAGCCTCTCCAACTGCAATATTTTCTAATGTGCTTCAATGTAGTGTGATCAGTCTTTTGCTTTAATAGTCTGTATCTTAGGTATATTATTCTTATCAAGTTTTACCACTTGATTGCCCAATACTGACTTCCATAACAATCTTATACAACTTTTCCTATAGCTTTCTATGCATATTCCTATTGTGTAGAATTTTTATAGCAGTTCTTCATTTTAATTATCAAGTTTTCAGTTTCAACGTTTTGTAATTCAGATGTTTAAGAAGCTACACACTCTCCCTTGCGTCAAATTGCGTAGCCACCTAAGTTCGTGCTAAATTCAACATCAACAATTCTTTCTAAAAATTAAAAAGAAAATCTCTTATTAAATATGCTTACTCAACTCGTTTTTATTGAAGTAAAAGTATGAGGACTTAAAACAAAACCTTAGTGTCAATCTTAACAAGTTCCTTCAAATTGCAGGTAACAATTCTTTTATTGGTAACTACTCCATTGTATGTGTCCATAATGGCATTAATGTACGTGATGGAATATGTTTTTTGTTTTGATTTTCAATGTCTACTGAGAATTCTCTCTAGGTATCCCTGGCATGTGTTTTTTTCAAAAAAAAAAAAAAAAAAATATGAATGCCATTTTTTGCATCTCTGTGCTTTTTGATATCTTATAAGAAAGATAGTTTCCATTGTTCATCTTCTAGGTCTAAAACCAACTTGGTGGTTTGATGTTATGGTGTCTCTTCTCAAACTCTATTTAATAACTATCTCCTTGAGTTTCATGATATGGATAAGCTTAATCCACTTATAGTTACTAGAATATTTATCCTTTTGTTCTTATAAATAGGAACAAAGGTACTTCTCTTCTATTCTATCTATCAAGCATTCTTTTAGGGAGCGTTTGGTTCAATATTTTTTTGATGTTACGTTATATTATTTAGATGTCCTAATATTTAATTGTCATTTTTTAAGTGACAATTTCATAATTTCTTACAAGGTTATCTATACGTGCCTTCTAATCAAAAAAATTATTTTTTCTAGATAACATGACATAACATCAAGATAACATTGAACTAAATGCTCCCTTTGGTTTTGTTTGGCTGCATAACTTAAGCAGCTTAACTTAAAAGTTTAGCTACTTATGTTCTTTTTACATCCATATGTTTTGGTTGATGTTTTTTACCTTAGGATGCTCCCTGTTGGATAATTGTTTTACTTATTTGTGTGAGTTAAGCGGCTTAACTTTTTAAGCTCCTTAAAGCTCAAGCAAGTTAAGCAGTTTCCTAACTACCTGCTTAATTTGAGCTTTTTAAAGCTCAAGCCAGTTAGGTGGTCTCGCTTAACTTTTTAAGCTCCTTAAAGCTCAAGCAAGTTAAGCAGTCTCCTAACTACCTGCTCAATTTGAGCTTCTTAAAGCTCAAGTCCATTAGAAGGTCTCTCAGGTAGCGTAACTTTCATGTGAAACCATTTCGATGGAACAATTACTTAAGCAATTTAACTCTTAAGGAAAAATGAAACTGTTTTGCTGCAAAAACTATTTAGTTAAATTGCTTAACTTTTAAGTTAAGAGGTTATCAGACACAACTTTATTCTGAAATTTCTTGTGAAAGAGTTGTAAGTCATTCTGCATCATGTTTTCCCACAACAATTGTTTGTGTTGAGTGGTTAGAACTCATTTTATAACTTAAAATCCTTACATAAAGTTTCATCAATTCCTAATAAGAAGGTAGTTTACCAGAGGATAGTCAAATGATATTCATATTTTTCAAAGCAAGTGTTTATTGCAATCAAGTAACCAGTCAAAGCAAACTTTAGAAGAATAGCTTCTTCCTTTTTATTTCTAGTTTTGAATCCATTGCCTTTATACTTTGTTGAAATAACCTTGCCATTATTAAATGTTTCCATTAAATACTCTCCAATAAGAATCGTTTCCTTATACATGTTATTTGAATGAACTCATCAATGTTATTCAAACCTGATGCTTAATGCTCTCTGTTTACATTCACTTGTGGATTGTTAGCATCAATTGCATTAATAATCTCTACACAAAGAATCAATTTCACAAAATTTTTTCTATTACCTATTTTCTTAACTTCCATTGGATCTTGTTTAAAGCTCTTATCTATAAAGGTACATACTTCCAATTTTTCTTGTTTCTCGCTTGTTAATTTTGTTTCTTGAAAGCAAGACACATTGATTCTTCTCATACACCTAGTATCCAACAATCCCATCACCTTCTCTATTAAAGACCTGATGTCTCCATCTTCTAAGTCTAATTTGACTCTTGATTGATTTTGTATCTACATCCCTCTATTAAAATGTAGAGTACATGCTTATGTGGCACCATATTTGGGCATCGATATGATGCATTACGTTTGGGTATGTTCTCACCCTTTTACACTTAAATATACACTCAAGATTGCAGCACGTTGCAATTAGGGATCTCCACAAGGATTAATTGCCACAACTCTTTATCCTTTCTATGTTTATGAAGCACCGATACTTCATGAAATTTAATGTATTTATATCATATTCGTATTAGCTATTGATTCCTTGATATTTCACTAATACATATTCGATACGCCATATGATATATCATTTTTTATTTTAATAATTGTTTGATACAACTATAATATTTCTAATACTTCTAAATAAAGAAAAATATGTTGAATTAGTAGTTAGGTCCACAATAAAAAAAATATAAAAAAGGCTTATACATAAAAAATAGCTTATGTATAGACTCAACGTTTCACGATGGGAAAGCTGCAAGTCGAGTTCACACAATTTAGGGAACGGAGAGCTTCATGCTCATTAGAGTTCTGATAATAGAAGAAGATTTGACATTTACACACTATTGCTTCCCATACTTCATTCGACCATTTCTCACGGTTTTGTAGATGTCATTGAGTAGTTTTTTCTTTAACTTCAATTAGCACTTTTCACGGATGCCATGCATGTTACTACTTCTATCCAATGTCAATCACATTGTGTGACTTTTCTACCTCCATCGAGTCTGTGTTGTTCAAAGGATAGGACTTTAGCGTTTTTTGTTTTATCTATTTATTCCATAAGCAAGTGACTAAGAGACTAGCATGTATCTACTTCGATTAGATCTGTATATTGGGGTAACATCTTAATAGTTATATTATTTGTCAATTATATCTTGTCTGCATCAAGCCAGTTAATTTGGGTTAGATTTAAGTTGAAACTAAACTTATCCTGCTGATATGTACTAAGACTCTCATCTCACATAAATATTCTGTGGGTAGTTAGGAAGCGATTGAATAAACTTTATAATATAATAAATGTAAACTATCTGAAACTCTATATTTTTAGAAAGATGTTTTCTTTTTTAGGTTGAATTTTTCATAATGTTTTTAATAATTTTAGTAATTTTTGAAAATATAGAACTGTCATTAAATTTAAGAATATTCAAAGGTTGTTTTTGAAGTTCATGTCAAGTGTCAAACAAGGTGTACACGTAATTATGTTCTATTATATGAGCTACACTTTAAAAATAATAATATGATATTATTTATGTATATATAATTAATGTATCTTGCATCCATATTCTACCCCTTTTTTTATTTATTGTGCTATTTTTGCATGCTGGTGCTTCATTGTCTTTCGTATTTGGAAGTGGCTATGTAAAAATAAACAATAAATCTCTGCATAGAAAGAATTTTTAAACGGTAGATTGATCAATGCTATCCAAAAATTGTAATTTTCATGTTGTTATAATGTCTCTTCTTAAGAATGTTGATTATATGTCTTATATGTTGCAGGAGTTGAACATTTGTTGAGGGATGTCAAGGATACTTCTATTAGCACTCTTGCAACAGAGGCATCGTTATTCTTTTTTAGTTAATTTTGTTCTTGAAGGTTAGGTATTACTTCTCTATTGCCTTTGGAGTTTTATTTGCATTGTACCTTATTACAGGTTACAAGTAAACTTGCAGCCTTAAAGGGCCTTGATGCAAGACTTCGGGAGATACGTGGTTATTTAGATCTTGTGATTGATGGGAAGCTTCCACTGAATCATGAAATTCTCTACCATTTGCAGGTTGACATTTAGCCATCAGGTTTTGATTTTATTTGTAGTTAACTAGCGATTGTTGTGCTACATTCATTTAATCCCACTCCCGTCTTTGTTCAGGATAAATGGTCTTAGTTATTGTCTGCTTTCTGTACGTCTTATGACACTAGTGCTACCCTCTTATTTGATAGGGTTGCAGCTAAAAAAATTGATTATATTCATCTTCTGGTCATGCATTTTTTTATTAACTACAGTTTTTGATGTACTTAATGACTTGTCATCTTAATTATTCGATTTGTTACTAGTAATACAATAGAGAATGTCAATTTGGATCGGAGGGTTTGTTAAGCACACTTTAACTTCTTAGTAAACTTATTTGACATATTGTATTATTATTAATCAATTTGTTATTATTATGACACTTGAGAAGGTTGTCTGTTTACGAGGAAGTGAGAGTTTGCTATGTTCGTAATTATAATATTAGTCAAGATGATACCTTTTCTGTTTATTGTATAGTTATGGTGTTCCTAATATGCGGAAGTTAAAGTCTAGAATCAATCATACTTGATCTACCAGAAAGTTTACCTTCCTATGTGCTTTTGTTTGTGTATGATTTTCTTCTTCTTTTTTTTGGCATTAGTTCTTAGGTTCATTTTGCATCTCTAGCCTGATACCTAAACATTTTATTCAATGAAATTTGCCAATTGATACTAATAGTTCTCCCTCAAGGGCTGATATTTATGTCCTTAAGTTGTTTCCCACTTATATGTTCCTTTGTTTCCCTCTTCAGGATGTATTTAATCTTCCTCCAAACCTGAATGTGAACGAATTAGTCAAGGCATTTGCTGGTATCATTTGTAATCTTATTCATATATGGAAAGATTTTATTTACTAAATTTATTCAAGTATATTTGTTGCTTGGCAAATTTTTATGATTTTTAATATTTCATTGCGCATGATGCGCATGATCTACTCATTTTGTCCTTTATATTATCTTTAGTTGTCCCTTGAGAGAAATGTCTACTTTGTAGTGAAAACCAATGATATGATGCTGGTCATTTACCTTTCTTCCCTCATCAGAAGCGTCATTGCTCTTCACAACTTGATAAACAACAAGGTATCTGTTTCTTGTGCTCTGCTTTACATGCTCTGCAGTTATATAATAGATAAAATCAATATTGCATTAAATGACATTTATATTTTCCCCTTTCTTTCATCAAAATCAATGAAAGAAATCTATGCTCCGAGAGGCTACCATTCACCATTGTCAAATTAGATACAGTTTTTGTAGGTAAAATCTATTTACATATATTGATGATGGTGAAAATCAATAAAGCATTGGACTACAAGTAGATATTTTTAACAAATTTTCCCTCAACAAAGGAAATCTCAAAAGCTACCATTCACCATTGTCAAATTAGATACAGTTTTTGTAGGTAAAATCTATTTACATATATTGATGATGGTGAAAATCAATAAAGCATTGGACTACAAGTAGATATTTTTAACAATTTTTCTCTCAACAAAGGAAATCTCAAAAGCTACCATACTTTTCTCATTTCCAAATCATAACATGCAAAGTATCTACCCTATAGTCCCCAGCTTTTTCTCATGCATGCCCATATAAAACAATGCGTTTATGTAGACAATTTTTTTTTTAGTTTAAAGTTTAAGTAAATATGTGGTTCTGTTACCTATTATGAAAGCAGCAGAGTTTGGTTTAGTGAGCTACGACTTATTGAATTATTTGGCTTGGTGACTAGTTGTTTTTAGTGTTCATTTCTCATTCTATTGACCACTACATAGCCCAATGTTAGATTTGGGCTTAATTCACTGGATATCTAGTAGATGAAATCTCTAATATGGGCCAGTTACCTTTTTATTTTTTATATTTATTTCAAATCATATATAAATTTTAATATTAAAATTCAATTTTATTTCACATTTTACATATATTTCAACAAAAATTATTTTTTTACAAATCTTAATTTCGCATTATAAAAGTAAAATAACTATTTCCCTTTTTAGTCATAAAAAATTCAAATCAACTTAAAAAAACAAGTTCCTATCAAACTGAGAGTTTATCTACCAAATAATCTAATTATTAGATTAAGGGGGCATATAATTTAATGTTATTTTAGTATCATGTCATGTTAACTAAAAAAATAATTATTTGATTTGATATGTGTAGACAACTTTTAAAAAAAATTATGAAACTGTCATGTAAAACATTACATCTAAATGTTGCATTCAGAGAACATAATATAGCATTAAGGGGGCGTTTGGTTCAATGTTATCTTGATGTTATGTTATGTTATCTAGAGAAGACAATTGTTTGGTTTAATGACATCTACAAATAATCTTTAATTAGATTATAAAATTATTAGTCAAAAGATGACATCTAGATGTCATGACATTTAGATTACATAACATAACACCAAGATAACAATGAACCAAACGCCCCCTAAGATAACATTGAACGAAATGTTCTTTTATTGGAACAGTGTAGCATGGCTCTTTTAATTTATATATTATATTATTTTTGACTGCCAGACTCTAAACAAAGAGCATGAGAAAGCTGAAGATGCATTACCTGTCTCTGTACCGTGACGGTATGCTGTCTGAACTATCATTACGAGAAAGTTTAGATGACTTGAAGATGAAGGGATGCTGATTGTTTGATCATTTTTGTTTTTTGTATGCGCCGCCTAGCTTTAGTGCTAGTCTTGTAGACATACTATTATCATTTGCTGTTGCAGCTCTATTCATTAAATCTACTGATGTCTTTCATTCTTCTTATGTTGATGGCCGCAAAAATTCAGCTTACAAGTCTGAGCATTCAGTTATTTATTTATAGGATTTGACAAATTTTTATTACATCTCATGTTAAAAGTTTATGATTTAATTGTAGAGATTTTTATCCGTATGACACAAAAAATTTCAATATTTACTTATTAGACACCCTAAAGTTAAATATTACATGACACACACTTATTTATTTTAATTTTACAACCAACACACCCTAGTTAAAAAATCCTTACATTTTATTTAAGTAAATCATACTTAAGTTATGTTTTAACTTAAATAAAGTTCATAGGAATAAAATCTAACTCTCGGTGCACCTTAACTTAAATCTTACATGTTAAAAACTATTTAAATCTATTATTTATGTAGAATATTTTAAATCTAATCGTTAGATGCTCATCTTAACGATTAGATTTAATTTAAGATACAAAAGGAGTTAGATTTTATTCCTATGAACCTTATTTAAGTTAAAACATAACTTAAGTATGCTTTATTTAAATAAAATATAAGGATTTTTTAACTAGGGTGTGTTGGTTGTAAAATTAAAATAAATAAGTGTGTGTCATATAATATTTAACTTTAGGGTGTTTAATAAGTAAATATTGAAGTTTTTTGTGTCATACGGGTAAAAACCCCTTAATTGTAACTAGGTGCTTCTAGTTTGGGCTTATGTGCAACTAAGTCCCTCAAGTTTTCAAACTAAATTGATTTTTTAGTTTGTGATAACGTGAAAGTAGATTCTTTGTATTAACAAAAGTATCCAATAGAGAATATTTTTTCTTATTACTTGGTCAGGTTTGTTACATCTCGTGATCTGAATGTAGAGTTATTGTTCATTTTTGATTTTTGGGAATTGTATGACTTCAGCGCTTCTTAGGAGGTCATCCATCTCAGCATTACTACAGCCTAAACACGTTTAACTATGAAGTTTCTTATCACGATTTTGCCCCAAAAGATGTTTCTAACACTTGAGATCACGTTATCTTCTTATATAACTCAAGGTCTCCTCTTTTTCAACGTGGGACGATTTATTTTTATATTCATCTCATCACTTTTTATAAGCTTCCAGGAGCTGTTTTTGTTTCAGTGATTTTTTTTTCTTAAGACATCATCTTGGCGATCACTTTCCGCTCTCTTTGACCACGAACGTCATAAGTTTGGACACACATTCATTTAAAATATTGATATGATTTTTAAATTGGTAAAAGTAGCCTGTTAATTAAAGAAAATATTATTCATTTAGCCTAAGACTAGAAGATAAACGTAATTAACTTAAAAACTTGAGGGATTTATTTGTACATAGGTTCAACCTAAAGAGATTCAATTGCTATTAAAGCAATTCTTTTTATGTTTATTAATGCAAAATTCACTTTGGGACAAACCATTCATTTGATCAAATTAGAAAATTATATAATGAAAAATGAAGTTTGTGATATTAAAAATTGTCGAGGATGCCAATGAACTTACATTACACAATTAATAATTAAAGTAATGATAACAGTTGTTTTTGAGTCAATTTAGAATCACTTGGGCTTAATTCAAAATTTAAATTGTTGAGTTTAAGTTAAAATTGATTTTATCCTATTAAAGTTTTTAATTTTAAATTAATTTTTGAGTTAAATTTACATTAATTCTAACTCATATTTTTATACTCATTATATATTAAATATAAAAAATGTAATTTTATAAATTTATTTTTAAAATTTATGCATGTACTTTTAATCCATCTAATTTTTATAAAATATTATAACGTATTGAAATATCAAAAAAATTTAATTATATTTTTAAAATTTTTAAATACGCATATTATTATACATCAAGTTGATCATGAGTTGACCAATATTTTTAAATTAAACGAAGGAATGAGAGTTTTTTTTTTTTTTTGAGAAACTTGTATGTTAAAGTACTTTCAGGAGATATTTTAAAATTATTTTAACTTAAATACGTTTAATTGTTAAATTTTCTATCAATAGCTGTATAATTTTTTTTAAAAGATATCTCTATTTATTAAAATTATATTATTACTTATATAACCAAAAAAATTTCATCATTTTTAATGCGAAATAAATTACTTTCATTTTTCTCTCGCCACTCATCATTAGATTTAAAAATATGCTAGAAGTAGTTTTTTACATCAGTGATTTTCTTTTCTTATAACATCACTCGGCTTTCACTTTCCGCACTCTTTGGCCATTGGTCGTCATAGGCCTACCAATTTCTGCCTAGTTTATCTTCGAATTATATTATAGTATAAAATGTCGACTTTAATATAATATTGCACTATCTCATATCTCAAATAAAGATTTATTGTTCTATTTAGTTTTAAAAAGTTGCGTGGCTTGAATATTTCTTAGAATGATCATCAATCTCAGAATTACTTTAACTCTGGCAGACTCAATTACAGAATTTTTCATTATTAGTTGTATATTTTTATCTCAAAAAACATCTATATAATTAGAACAAAGGATGTTATCATATCAGAAAGTAAAAACATTTTAAGGTTATTAAATAAAATTTTAAATTTTGATTTTAATTTCAATTTTGCAAGTAAATTGAAAGTATTTGTTTTAATAGTTTTAATAATTTTGATAGTTTTGTTTTAACCGTTTTAATATAATGTGTGTTATGATTTTTAATTTAAAATCTAAATTTTAAAAATGTTGTCCTTAAAAGCATATAAGAATTTCTGATCAGGCATTAATTTTATAATATGAGTATTGTGATGCACATTACATTTTTATAGACTTGACACGCATGAATGAATTGTCCCTGAAAATCTTCCCTGTTTGGCGCGATGACTAAATTAGGATCAAATAGGACTAAAATAATACTAATTTAAAATTAATAAATAATAATTTTTAATCATTCTACACAAATTTTAATATAAAAAATATTATTTTACTTCACATACTCAATAATTTTTAATAAAAAAATTAATTTTATTTTACATCGTAGACCAAAATACTTGATTCGAATATTTTGATCTACGATGTGAAATAAAATATGAATCAGAATGGTATTAGTTTAAAAATAATAATAATAATAAATAAATAAATAAATAAATAAATTTTATTATATTCTACATAAATTTTAATATAAAAATATTATTTTATTTCATATTCTTAACTTGAGTATTTTATTTTAAAATGTAAAGTAAAATTGATAATTTTATTGAAAATAATTAAGTATGTGAAATAAAATATTATTTTTTATATTAAAAAATGTATATAGACGATAATAAATATTTATTTATTATTATTATTTTTTAAACTAGTATTATTTTAGTCTTAATTTTAATTCTTGCATAAACAAGAGCCGATAATAATTAAATTTATTTAACATTATTTATAATTTTTAATAATTTTTATTTATTTAAATTTAAATATATTTTTAATTAAAATCAAAATTTACAAATAAACTGGCTCCCCATAATTGCAACCATCCAAAGAGCGCGCAACCGAATTAACGGCCGAAAAAATATTTTCTTAAAAAGGGTAGCGTTTTACATTTTCGTAGATAAATACGAAAAATACGTTTCTGCGGCGCCGGCACGTTGATATTTTTGTTTTTTTTTTAATGGAATAAATATTTTAAATTTTAGTAAAGAAAAAAATGAATTACCTTTTGCAATTTTTTTTATTTGATCTGCTTTTGCATCTGAGATTAATAAAAAAAAGTGTGTTTTTGGATACATTATTCTTTTAATTTTTTTCTATCATATAAAATTTGTAATGTCTCAATTATATTCGAATATAATTTAAATATCATATACAATATATATTATATTAATATAAAATTGTGTATCCACAGTATTTTTTTCTTAAAATTGTGTATCCAAAATTATGATTTTCATATTTAATTAAAAAATTATTTGTAGAAAAATTATTTAAAAAAGTTTAAGTTGTACATTCAAAATCTATGCTTTTGTATTCATATATATGATTCTAGGTATAGAATATTGATTCAACAATATAAATTATATTTAAATATAATTTCAGCTACAAAAATTAAAATATATAAATTTAATTATAAAAATTGTATTTTAACTATAAAAATTATATTTAAATAGATATTTAAACTGTAAAATTATATTTAAATATAATTTTTTAATAATCATATTTGAATACCATTTTATCCATTAATTTGAAATTAAGTTATATAATTTTTTTTGATACTGAAACTATATAAATTATATTCAAATATAATGTTTGAATATAATTTTTGAAATTTTACATGTAAAAATTATATTCAAATATGAGTTTACATATGACATTGAGCTGCACACATTATATTTAATATGATTTCACTTATAAAAATACAATTCGAGTGATATTTCATTAATATTCTAATGTTTAAATACAATTTCGGTGTCATGCATTGTGTCAAAATCATATTCAAAGATCATTTTAGTATTACACAAAACACAGTACCATAATTCTATTTATATACACAATACTATAATCATATTTAAATGTGATTTTAATAATTATATTCGAATGCAATTTCAATAATCATCTTTGAATACGGTATTAATAATAGTATCCAAATATAAATATAATTTAGAATTATAAATAGAATATAATTTTCATTTTTTTATCCATTAAGTGAATTTAAATTATTCAAAATTGTAATACATAACCTAATTTAATAATGTTTAAGAATAATTTTATTTTTGAATTAATTTGATATTTTATTAATAATAATAATATGCTAATAATTTACAGCATTAAATTAAATCATTAAATTTAAATATGATGTAAGCACTGTTAATGTTATTAAATGTAGTAAAAAAAATTTGAGCCAATTTGATATTCTTATAATTCATGAGCGTAGTGATGATATTGTTTTCTCTCTTTTTTTTTTTTTGATTAGCAGAAATTAAAATAATACTCTAATAAGGTTTGAACTCCAGAATATTACAGCTAAAATCGTATAACTAGAAATTGGAATATAATTAAAAACAGCAATATAAATTAAGTTAATCTATCAAATTAAAGGGGCAGCCATAAAAAAAAAACTCTCCTTTTTTTACGGCACTGGCCCGAACCCACTAGAAATTATTGTGTGCACAATGTGTGCCACGTCATTCATCCGCACACAAATAAAATTAAGCCACGTGGCACGACAGACTGCTTCAGATATTATATAACACTGATTTTTTGCTAGGTAAGACTATATAATATTGATGCCTTGTTATTTTGAGCTATGTAGCACTGATTTTTTTCTACGTAGGATTACATAATATTGACGTCTTGTTATCTGAAGTTACGTAGCACCAATTTCTTGCTACATAGTACTGTCTTTTGCTACGTAGCACTAATTTTTTACTACGTAGGACTACATAATATTAACGTCTTGTTATCTGAAGCTACGTAGCACTAATTTCTTGCTACATAGTACTGACTTCTTATTACATAGAACTACGTAATATTATGTAGATAACAAGACGTTAATATTATGTAGTCCTACGTAGCAAAAAATCAATACTATATAAGAAAAATTAGTACTACTTAGCAAAAAATTAGTACTACGTAGCTCTAAATAATAAGACATTAATATTATATAATTTTATGTAATAAAAAATAGTGCTATATAAATAGTATTATATAATAAAAAATTAATGCCAGTAGTAAAAAATTAGTATTATATAATATCTAAAATAGTTTATTGTATCATGTGATTTAATTTTATTTGTTTGCGGACGGTGGATGATGCTAATTTCTCCGAACCCACACTGCCAGATTCTTTGGAAACGCGGCGTAAGGCGGGAAGCGATCGTCTTTCCCGCGCAACGCAAACTGCAGCCTCCGCTACTACTCCGTGAGCACCGGAGAATTCGAAGATCTGTGCTTTCGTCTTTCTCGATCCCTCTCTTGGGCCGCCAACAGCCGATGCACTGGAGAAACCCGCAGCGTCCAGAGCGTCACGATCGGGATCCATCGCCGAGAAGAAGTGATGCTCAGTAGTAGTATTGCAGCTCACTCATCTGCTGTCCGATCCCCTGCCTCGGAGGATCCGGGAAAGGGGAGTTTGAGAGAGAAGAGCACCCCGAAGAGGAAGCTGTCGGGCCGGGATTCCACCGAAGAAAGCCCTGCCAAGTCTCCTACTCCGGCGAAGTGTATTTCGCCTCGCAGATGTGCCAGCGACAGAGAGATCTGCGGTGTCGTTGTAAGCATCTCCCGTTTCGGTGGAGAATTCGTGTGGATTACTTCAAAGAATGGCTTTTGGATGAAGTCGTGATCAACTTTTTTGGTTATGTAAACAGGGATATGGAAAGGTTTCCAATGGGAATGTGAAATGCTCCCCAAAATCCCCGAGGAAGAGTTTGGCTGATCGGTTTTCTTCCAAATCCAAGTGGAATCCTAGAGGCAAGTAACTTCGCCGCTTTTCCCCATCGTCAATGGTTTGCGTTACTACTTCTGTTGATGCAAAAGATGATATTGGTATACCTTTTGGATATTTTCGTGAATCCTAACTTCTGTACTTGAATTCTGCCAACTCCTCTCTTCGTTCATTGGATCTTTGTTGTTATGATTCTTCTCATATAAGTTTATGCTTCAATAATATTTTACTTTTGGGCTCTTATCAGGTCTGTGGCCAATTCTCCTTTGCAGTAGCTATCAAACAATTTTGTTTTGTGAGCCACGTTTATGTAAAACTGCCATGATCCGTCCTTTTCAGATCCAGCACAGATGAAGGCCGTCAAGGAGGCGCTGCATGTGGCAACATCCCCTACCATTGTTGTATGCCGTGAAGAGGAGCAGAGAAAGGCTATCGAGTTCTGCAAGTCTTGCATTGAGCAAGAGAAAGCGGGAGGCTTGTATGTCTGTGGGTGTCCTGGAACAGGGAAGACACTATCCATCAACAAAGTGATAGAAAACCTTTCCTCATGGTCACATGAGGTACAGGCTCTCTCATCTCTATTTCCCATCATTGTTTAAGATATGGAAATTTCTGCCGTGTTATTGTATTGCTATGTAAAATATGATTGAATAAACAAGCAAAATTTTGTTCAGTTCTTGAATGGTAAATTTAAGAAACAAATTCGCTTGGCTATTCAGTTATTTGCGTATAAAGCTTTTCTTTTTTTTGCTTAAAATATATAAAGGCTTATTTAAGCCTTTTTCTTAAAATATGTTATTTTCCAAAGTTGATCCGCATCAGTCGTTATTTGCTAAATTGATTGAAATAAAGAGTCTATTTGAGTGGTTGGTTAATTTGGCTGGTAATAACTTGTCTCAAGTACCAACTGGACTTCGAAGCATCAGAGAGCCATGTAGTGGATGATACATGCAAATGTTTTGGATGGAGCTAACTATTTTCTTGCCAAAACTGCAAAGTATGATATGTCTTTATGTTACTATTATGCTCCCTTTCTCGTAATGACTGCCCACTTACATGGTTGTGAATTTGTGGCTTCGTGATTCCTCAAATGCTAGAAATTAGTATTTAACCTGTCTTTTGAACGGTTAGCATTAGTTTACTCAATCCAGTGAGATTAAATTGTTTACCTTATCAATTAAATTGCTTCCTGATTCCCTATAACTACCAGATGGGACTGCAACCAATACAAGTTGTGGCAATAAACTGTACTTCTCTCACAAATACATCTGAGATTTTCATCAGGGTACTACTTCAACTCAGCCAAAAGAAAACATAACGAGAACAAACTTTTGTGCATAGTTTTGCATGAAGTGCTAATTGTTTGCATGAACATTTTAGATAGCAGAAAAATTCAATCCTTATAAAAGGGCAAGTGGCAGGTCAACACCTCTCCAACATTTGCAGAGCTTATTTTCTCGAAAAAGTAATTTGCCTATTGGGACAATATTGTAAGAACATACCTCCCTTTTTTACTTGCTTTTCCCAGTATACATATACTTTGTATATCTTATATGTCTAATTCATTGTTTAAAAGTCCATCTTCTGTTGTTCACATATATTTGCATCATCTACTGCATATATCTGAGTTATTTATCAACATTTTGACAGGTTAGTTATCATTGACGAAATGGATTATTTGATAACTAAAGACCGAGCAGTTCTTCATGACCTATTCATGCTTACAACCTTCCCTTTTGCCCGTTTCATACTTATAGGTATTTTTTTGAGGGTCACTAAGTTTGGAAGAGCATCTAATGCACCGCTTTAACGAGTTACTTCATCCTATTTTTTACTCTCGTTTATCTATCCAGGCATAGCAAATGCAATAGACCTCGCAGATCGATTTCTTCCAAAGCTTGAATCACTGAATTGTGAGTATAGCTTTTTATAATAGCTCTCACTTAAGAAAATATGATTTAACATAGTTGCTAACTATGAACAAAGAGAACTCTCCCTTTTAGGTCTAAATCATGCATATAACCTCTGAATCATTTGTTTCGTTATGTGACTTAATGTAGAGTTTTTCAATATGTTAGGTAAGCCTACTGTCTTGAGTTTTCCTGCATATTCTAGAGATCAAATACTTGAGATCCTTCGTCAGAGACTGATGGTAACTCCCACTAATTTTTTTTTCCCCCACCACATGTAGTTGTTTACAAAATTATCATAGTTTTAATACAAAGTTATATTCTTCTGCAACAGGTTCTCGAATACAGTGTCTTCCAACCTTTAGCACTGGATTATTGTGCTAGAGTAAGTTGGCCTTCACTCATCTCTTCGTTTTGTTATTGTTAATAACTCTGGATATGTTTTCTTAAGTTTTTTACAGTACAAACAATCTTTTTCATTTCATCAAATCGTGTGTTGCTTTTTGTTATACCGTAATGGACTTGCAAGAAGCTTTTGGAATGAGATTTCATCCTGCATTTGTTTCCCCAAAATAAATCTGCAGTTTTTCAATGAATTTGGCTTCTTTAGTTTAACTTTCATCCTGTGTACACTTGAGGAAAGCTATCTCACACAAAGCTCCTCGTGGGTGTCAGAGAGAATGAAAAATTAACGGAATCTTGTCCTTTTTCATTTGAAGTTTATTAGTAGTATATTTCCTCCAACAAATAAAATAAATTAGCGAATGAGTAGTACTTATGCCCATGCTATTTATGACACATTATTAGAATTGTTATACATGATGTTCAAAAAAAAAGAATTGTTGTACATGATGTTCAAACTTTTATGCGTAACTAATACTTTTGAATGTGCTTTCTAACCTACCAAAATCTTTAAGGGAATTTACATGCATGGCATTAAACTCATCTCTTTTAATATTAAATACTAATTGTGATACTTGTGTCCACAACAAACAAAACTTGAAAATGTTACGTTTAAAGGCATTATAGTTACAACTTGAGAAGGTGAACTTAGAGTATATTGTTTTGCTGATTCTTTGAACTTATGCTTACCGCATTTACCTTTTTCAAAAATCTAACTCTTAAATCCCTGCAATGTCATTTTTCCCTTTTGTCTGAAACTGGTTATGCTAATCTTTTATTTCTACCTCTCAATTTGTTAATACTTCCTATCCAGTGTTGAAAGAGAAATATGTGAGATCCCAAGAGAGTTTAATGACCTTAAACAAGATCAAAACACCAACTTCTAGCATATAGTATTTGGTTATGAAGAATAATAGAATAAGTGCTAACGCAAAGAGGCTAATATAGAGAACAGAATAGCAAAGAGGAGCTATCACAAGAAGCCAAGGGTTTGGCCTAGAACTAGGCCTACTTCCATAGGAGAATAACTCTCTAGACTCTACTTATCTTGAATCCTAAGGCATTAAGGAGATGTGTAATTTACACCATTGGATCTCAAGTCAATCCAATGGCTAAGAGACATGCTCAAAACAACCTAGTGAGCAAATACCATGCATTACCTGAGAACAATCACAGGTGCAAGGGAGAACAAGATCAACATGTTGAGGGAAATTCTTTCAATGCTTGCATCCTTTTGTAATTGTAAAATCACTCATATCTCTAAATTTGGTAATAACTCATTATCTAATGCAATAGCTCCTCTTGGCAATTTTGCTTGGGGGACAGGAATGCCCTACTCTGTTGATTTCTATTATGTATCTTCCAAAGGGAGATAACTTGATGTATGCTTGTACTTAAATTTAGTTTAATGTAATTGGCCTATGCCACATTTCAAAAAATGGCCAAGAACCAAAAAGAGTAATTAGGGACCTTGTAATAACTCAACTGAGTTGGAGATTTGGCTTCACCAATATAGGCCCAAAACCTGCCAATATATCAACAATCTCCCACTTGAAGGCAAATCACCAAGCTTCTACTTCAGTAAAGTTTTATGGATGCAAAATCAGTTTTGTTCTCCAAAATTGTGGTCTACACCGCAAGCCCACAAAGCGTCCTATAGAATAATAGCTTCTCTATAACAACTGTCTTTATCATCAATATATACATATATATATTTCTATATATATATTTTTTGATAGTTAACGTCAATATATTTGAAATATGCTTCTCAGTGTAAATTTGCTAATTGAGTAAGTAAACATGATCTGAGCCATACAAATAAAGTGGTAACGAACATCTATATGCTTCGTTCGGTGATTATTGCTGCATTCTTTGCTAGATGTATAGCACTTTAGCTATTATGATGCACCACATATCTCTCTCTCCATCCTAAACTATTTAAGCAACCTGCTCAACTAATCAATTCCTTTGCATCTTTAGTCAAGGCACATACACAACTTTAGTTAATAATAAAGTAACAATATCTTGCAGTGGAGTCTCCAAAGCACATGCAAAAACTTCAAATATGTTGCAAATATTGTAGAACTCATTTTAATGCTTGTCAATGTTCCCATTATGGATTAGACTTATACCTGGAAACAATTCTCATTGCATGAGTGTTGTTTGTTCTTGTGCAAACTATTGCATACATCAAACTCGAAGTGTAAAAATATATATAACATTCATAATCATCTCTTTTTCAAGATCATTCTTTGGGGAATTCATCGTTGTCAATGCAAAATGTGTTGCCAAAGGAGTTAAACCAGCTTCTAACCAACCATATCAAATATCCCAAGCATCTTTGTAATGTATTTCAATTGACTAAGCCATACCTTGCCATGCTTCCTATTTCTCTTGATATATTTGTCTAAAATCTTCTTGACTTGACCAAGACCTTTAGGGCCTATTTATTTGTAAGGTTTAATTTAATAAGGTTAAAATTAAATTTGGATATAGATATTGTTTTATTGAAAGTTGTGAATGATGTGAAATAAAATTAATTATTATATTGGGATATGTGAGGGATGTGATATAAAGGTAGTTACTATGTTGGGATATGTGAGGGATGTGATATAAGTTAGTTATTATTTTGGTAATATGTGTAGGATGTGAAATAAAGTTAATTTTTAATAGTAAATTTTATATGTGATATAATATGCCTGTTTAAAATTAAACCAGGTTAATTTTTAACCCTAAAACAAACAGGGCCCAAGTGGTAAATATTTTCGACATATTAAACTTTAACCCCTTTACCTCTCCTTCATTGTTAGCAATTAATATCTCATCCGCATGTAAAAGTAAAATGGTGAACGATTCATTTACAGATCCTTTAAAATATGCATAGTTATCAAAGTAACTTCTCTTGTATTCCTCATCAAGTATAAACTTGTCAAATTCTTTATACCATTGCTTGGATTCCTAATTCAAACCATACAATCCCTTGTTCAACTTGCGCACCTAGGATTGGTTCCGTCAACAAAACCATCAAGTCACTCCATCACCATCCATAACAGTACTAGCTTCACTTCTTTCATTATCATCACTTCTTATGACCAGGCTTCTTGCAATACCAACAAGTAACTTTCCTTACTTAGACTTCCCTTCACTTTGAGGCCCTCCTTTCATAATAAAAGATAGTCTTCTCTTTGAAGGCCTTCCTTTTTCACCAATGTTTAGTGATTTTGATTTAAATCACTAGACAATTGTTTTTTAGCTTTTCGACTTTCCTTGTTCGACAATGAAGCAACATCATTTAACTTGAATTTTTTCCTCATTGTGTTTGTCATGGTAATAACAAAAGTATCCCAACTTAAAGGTAAAGAACTCAAAAGAAGAAACAAAGAACTTCTTTATAAAGATTAACATTAAGAGCTCTTAGTTGTTTGACGATAGAATTAAATTTTTTTTTACATGCATTTTTGATAGTAGATCATTCTTGCATCTTTAAGAGAGCATTTTCATAGCACGCATTTTGTTTACAACTGAAGGATGCTCAAAGAACTTCTCTAATGTCTCCCATTTCCATGATGATGTCTTATATTGATAGATATCAAACAAGATAAATGGAGAAATGCAAGGTTGAATTACCGTTAAATACTTTCTATCAAGTGCTTTCCATTCATGGTCTTCCATACCTTTAAGAAGTAGATCAAGCTCCTTGCGAACAAGAACATCATCAAAATCTTCCAAATGGCCCTGTTGCTCCAATTTGGCTTTTTAAATTCCATTGATCTCTCCATTGCCTTCTCCATAATGCTAAATTTGTGAAAACTCACCAAGGAGAAGAAGCTAATAGACATAGATGTAGGGGAGTGGCAGAAGCTGGATGAAAAGGCATTTGGCTACATCTGAATGTGGTTGGATGGAATGTTTCACTTAGTATTGAAAAAGGTAACAACTTACTCTCTGTGAAAGAAGTTCGAAGAAAGGCAAAGTATTTGTCGAAGCATGAGAAGGCAAACAAACTGGGATGAGGAAGATGTCTTCAAAGTTGCATCTTCATCGATGTTCAAGGACTAAGCACCTAAGGTGTACTCAAGGATACAATATCCTTCGATGAGTTATGCTACATATGATCATATTACATTAGCCGATGAATAGGAGTGCTGTAGAGAAACATTGATGAGCAGGGATGATGACCGATGGTGTAGAGCTATGTAGGAGGAGATAAATTCTCCGCATAACAACCAAGCTTGAGTTAGTTAAGATGCCTCAAAGAAGGAAATTTCTTAACAAGTAGGTCTTCAAACTAAAGATGAAAAACTCACAATTGACGTGTAAGGTTTTGGCTCATCGTGAAAGGCTTCAAGTAGAAGTAAGGGATTATTTTGTGGAGATCTTATTGGTGGAGAGATGTGGTGGGGACATGATGACATCAGACCGTCGACTTATTTCAAACAGGGTCTACACTCGACGTCCGAGATCTCACCACGTGGCGTCGATCTGGATGGAGGATTAATATTTGCAGATTTGGCAGCAGACACGATTGGTGGCTGATCAATAGATTGGAAATCCCCATTTAAATCAATTTATTAATTTGAATGGGAATATTCCAAATTTTGTGCTGGTCTTATTTATTTTCTTCTATTTTTAGATATTCGAATTTGGCATGTTGTAATCAGTTTTTATTTTCGCATTTATTCTGCAATTTGAATTTTGATTGTAATCGTCTATATAAGGGAAAGAACTAGTACTGTTTGTTTTAATCCTGGAATGAAATCAATTTGAGTTTGAATTATTGCGTGTTATATCTCGGTGAAGGGAAAGGTTGGGGCTTTGGGTGAAAATCTCTAAATACCTTAAAGTAATTTAAGGTATTTCTCCAATTTTTCTCAAATTTTAAAATAATTTAAGCTCAAAGAAATTCAGGTCTCTCATTGCAAATTTCCACCCTAAAATTCATTTTCTTCTTCCCTCTGTCGGCTCGGCCCGAACCCACGAGCCAACAGGCCAGCGCTCGCCTCCACCTCCGCCTTCGCGTGGTCGGCGGGCGCCGGCGACTTCGCCGTCGGTCAGATTCGTCCCGCCACCTCACCTCACCTCGCTCGGTTGCGCCGCGCCTCGCCTCGCTTGGCCTCGCCGCTCCTCGCACGTCGCGCCCTGCCCCGCCCGACCGCTCCCCGCCCTGCCCCGCCCCGTCCGGCCTCGCAGCGCCCCGCCGCTCCCCGCTCGGCCGCGTCGCGCCGCTGGCCGGCGAGCTTACCGACCCTCGTGGAACACCTTCGCATTCTCGGCTTGCCGCTCTGTTCACCCGCAGCATCGCCTTCTGTTCGTATACCTCGACACCATCCGCTTTGGATCGCCTTGACTCGTCCATATGGTGTTGGAATCTCGACTTGAGGTAAATCTGAACATCAGCTGAATATTTAGAATATCTTGCGAGATCTTGTAGTGGTGTCTGCTATTGGGACTGCTTGATTTGCTCACCCGTGTGACCTGAATATTATTGTGTGATTAAATTGCTGTTGAGTAATATTACATTGTAAGGATACCCATAATACTGCGTACCCTGGTTCTGACGTGTTGAGATATGGTTGCTCTAAATCATTTAGTAAATTTACTAGGTATCATTTATGCTTGTTTCTAAATATTTGAAATCGATTTACTTCTCAAACCTGTGATTTCTTAATTATTATATAAACATCATTAGCAGTATTTCTGAATCAATTTTATGTTTATTTGCTATCTTATTTACTGATCTCTAATCAGGATTGCATCACGTATATTGTCCCGCATCAAGATGGCATCGACTTGGAAATTGAATAACTAGATGTCATGGCAGAGTTTCTTCATAATGAGTTAAAGGAAGAGATTTATAATATACAACTTGAAGACTTCAAGGTGAAGGGAAGGAGCATCATATGTGTTGATTGAAGAAAAGCTTGTACAACCTAAAGCAAGCACCTTAGTAGTGTTACAGGAAGTTTGACCTCATCATTGAATAGGGTAATAGCAAAACTTCTCAAACCATTGTGTTTGCATCAAGTACAATGGAGGCAAGGACTTCATTGCTTCTCTATTGTATGTCAGCAACATGCTGGTTGTCAGTCATAATGTCGAAAAAAATCAAGAAGCTGAAGGGGTTCATAAGGTATTTGACATGAAGGACCTATGTTAAATCTCTAGTACCAACTCACCTAAAAGCTTAAGCTTTTGGATCAATTGATTACCAAAGATTTATAGCATAAGGTTTAAAAAGTATTTATGTTGAACTTCGCACTACAAAGCAAATAAGCTTGTGTGTAAGGGGGCGTATTAGAATTTAAATTCATTTTAGGCCATAACTTATAAGCTTAAGCTTTAAGTCAGTTAGTAACTAGAGACTTAACATAGTATTAGAGTCAGAGACCTCAAGTTAGAATTCTGGTGCCTCACATTTATTTCTAGGTGTAGGGTTAAAAAAAAAATACTTATGTTGGAGATAAATGGGATTCACTAGAGTTCTAATTTGAGACCTCTAATTCTAATACTATGTTGAATCTCTATGCCAACTCACCTATAAGCTTAAGCTTTTAGCTTTTAGGTTAGTTTGTTATCAAAGATTTAGCAATCTAGATCCTGCAAAGCAGGTAATGGGCATGCAAATTTAGAAGAATTCTAAGGCAAAGGAGCTTTTAGTAAAGGAGTATTTCGAGAAGCTCATCCATAATGAACTGTTGTCAAAGAAAGGCGTTCCTCAATAAGGTTGCTTAAAAGGTCTTCATGAAGAGAAACTCGAACAAGGCTGGAATTAAAGAAGGAATGTTTTGATGAATAGAGCTTTTGATTGTGGACTAGTCTCCCTTGAACAAGAACGAACTCAAGGCTGGTAGTAGGAAGAAGATTGTTGAATCCAAGAAACTACTCGTTCACCCATTCTTTTAGAAGTAACTTATGTGAAGAATTGGAACTGTGTTTTAAGTAGGATCAAAGAATTTGTAGACATTCAGCCTCCTACCAAGCTATTACGTAGGAGTGGTCACATTTGAATAGCGATATGTAAGGTCATTCTTGTCAATCTAAAGGTGAAATCATTGTCATATCCAGCAAGGTAGAGAGGGGCAGCATGAGTGAAATGCTGAAGGAGTGTGATGCTGTTGGAGTGAAGGTAGAGATCCAGTAAGAGCAACTCGAGAGCCATTGCTGCTATGATGTATGGTAATGAAGACCCATCATTCGGAAGAAGTTTAGCTTCAAAGCTTTCGAGATAAGTAGATAAGGGCATAAAAGGTAAGCAGTTATTCATTATTAAGCCACCTAGGATGAGTTAGGTTTAGGCAAAGGATGTGCAATCCCCTAGTGAGTCACTGGAGAAGAACCCAACACATACTATTTTTCAACTAGTTGTTGGTGGTGGTGACCTTTAGTTCTTAGTCTTCCGCACATAAAATCCTGTGTATTTTCATGTATCTTTAAGTTGTACGAGGTCTTGAAAGAAGTGTGTTTCCACTTCTGCTCTTTTCAGTTATCCAAAATTGAAATGTTTTCTTCAAGTCATCAAAAAGTTTTCTAATTTCATTATTATCCTAGCAAAGGGGGAAATGAGTCATGCAGTAGAGAGGAAGATGGTGATGTTGAATAAGTTGTTGATGGAGGAAGGGGAGGAGGTAGAGGCTGGGGAGGGAGTAGGCTAATGATTATATCTCTTACGAGGATAATGATCGACTGCATCTTTTCCAAACATACTGTACTGTTAGAAGTAACTCAGTTCTGAGTTAAACTATTAAGTAGCCTCACTTACAAATACTGTTAGAAGTAACTCGGTTCTAAGTAAAACTATTAACAAACCTCTTGTTTGTAAGTGGATGTGCTCCAAATGATGAAATTCTGAGGTTGTCTATTGATGCAGATATACTAATTTGAGTGTTTGATATCTACACAGACAATCTTAAAGTGACATATAGATATATTCTTATCTTTAATCACCTCATTTTTACCTCTTTGGTTAATTTCTTTGAACTTTAAAAGAACATTTGGTGCATTTTGTTTACCTTCGTTGCCACTTTTCTTTTAATTTAATAATTCACACACTGAAAAATAGGTTTATGTTGCAGTGGGATGTGCAAGTTGGAACTGATGCTTGTGGTAGTACCTCATGAGAGGAGCGATATACTATCTGTGACATGTGTAACATATTATTATGATAGAAAAAAACATTATTAACATTTTTGGATAGCTTTTCACCACATGAAAATATAGGCTAGTCATTTATTCATCGACAACTGTTTTATGGAAGTTTAAACTTATTTGAAGAATTGTGTGGAATGAGTACATACGATATGATGTGCTACAAAATGGTTTAAAACCAATTACTGAAAATATTAATGGGATATGGTTGGCATGGTGATATCAACTTGCACATTCACACTATACATTGACTTTTCTTGGATACAATTGCAGCCATCCAAATGCATAGTAAGAGACTATAACATTCATATATTTATAAGCACAACATTACATGCATATGAACACTGTTTGGAATAATAAGTATGAAAACGTAAATTTTAATTGTCATATGAGAGCTATGCTGTTTACTGACATTCATATTTGTCTTTGATGGATTCCTTTTAAGAAAACACATAGCAGATCACTATTACTTTTAAGAAAAACTATAAATTTTATATCACTATTAGTATTACTTTTTGAGGAATTTAAATAGATGCATCAGTTAAGATGTTTGATAATTATTCATTATTTAATTAAATTAGGATATATCGATTGCTATCTGAACTAACTCATATTAATGATCAATGAGTATCCAAGAAGCGTTGGAAATAGAAAGATACCCCACTACAAGTGTCCTTGATATAGTTACTCAGAAACTTTTCTTCATATTGGATTTCACATGTTCTTACGCATTTATATTCTTACTTCGTATATAACTAAATCAGGTTGTCATGCTATTTCTGTTTGAGCTTAATTAAAATGCCTTGCCTCCTGAGGTCATAAACATATTTTTTTCCTTGCATAACAGAAAGTTGCAGCTGCATCAGGAGACATGAGAAAAGTGCTTGATACCTGCAGGTCTGATTCTAGTACTTAGCTACAATTTTACCTTCAAATCGTGTTATTTTTGGTTTGCAGTGTTTGCTCATCCGTATGTTAAATATTCTGACTCCCCCTCCCTAACAAAACGGCATATGTTGCTAGCAAAATTTGCTGGCCTGCAAAGATTCAAAATTTCAAATGTTCATGGATCTTGACAAATTTTAATTACCAAATTTTCTTGCTGAATATGTATTATATTTCATCGTCTTTAATCTACATGCTAGGACTGCAATCGACGTGCTTGAGGCAGAGATTCGAGACAACTCTACCAAGGAAGTGGGTAATGACATTGTAAGATCCTTAACACATTCTTTATCTTAAACGAGCCCAGGAACATATGAAATTACATAAAATGCTCTTTTATTAATGTAATTAGTAATTTCCTAGCAACTTGGTTTATGGGATGGCATGGTGAAAGTGTCAACTGTCCACCTACTATTATCCTATAATTTACTTGTGACTAGCTTTTCATATGCATATATAAAATTATATACGTGCATTTGTGTATATATGTATAGATATGTTTATATGCCTATGTATGTGTATGTGTACACTTGTATATGAGCGCATACTCATATATATATCATATGCATAAAAAAAATACTATGTTAATCAGGATTTGGAAAATTAATGGTGGTTATTTAGACTCAAATTCATTGATGAGATGGGCAAGTAACTACTATATATGTTAATAAGAGAAGTCTAAATGCTAATCCTATTGACTTAAACTAAGCATTTAAGTGGTTTACTATTTGAAACGAAGCTTCACTAATGAAGAGCAGATTCACCAGTCCTATTGTTCTTCTTGTAGAAAATATGATATACTGGTTAAAACTTCAAATACTCCTTGCCGCACAATCTACCAGTACTATTGAAGTTTTGCGTACTTCTTTCCATACTACTTATGTAAGAGCTTGTGTCTGTTTACTTAAGTTTTATAAATGCAAACGATCAATGTTGCAGGTAACGTTTGATCATATGGATATAGCATTGTCGAAGGCATTTAAATGTGCGAAGGTTGATATAATACAATCGCTTCCACAGCACCAACAGGTAAATTTTGAACTGGTTTGTCATCATAATAAATAATGAAATATATGAACACCTTACACCTTATCCCACTATCAGCCTAAATGTTGAGTTCTTGTGTCGATACATATCGTCATCCATTTCGGATCCTAGAGCTCTACAACCTAAAATGCTCAGTGCTATGTGATCAGGAACTGCATTTTTTATTGTAGTTATTTGTAGGATTGTGTATATTCTGTCTTAAAGACGGTATTCAGTATTAGAATATTTTCCTCTGTACTTCTCAACCATTACAACTTTCATATACTGTACCCATACTAATATGATTTTGTCACTTAGAGTCATTGAGTTAAGACAGTAGATTTTGCTATCAAGCAATTATACCCTGGTTTATTATGGCTTTGGGATTCAAACCCCGTAGTAGATTTCTTTGAGATATTATTCTAGGCTAGGTCTTGAGTGAACCACTTGTAGGCTGAGGGGCTATGAAAAATATGGAATGCATAGCAAGGAAGATCGCAAATGCTTCATTATTAAAATTCCGAAAGAGTGGTAACATGATAGTTAATGAAACCAATCAGATAGGAGTTACAAGAGTGTTAGTCGTGGCGATGAGATGATACTAGTGTGTGTTTGTTTGTAAATATTAATTTTAATAAGGTTAAAATTAAACTTAGATGATATTTTTTTGGAGAGAATTGTGTATGTTATGGAATAAAGTTAATTGTTATGTTATGTGAAGGATGCAATATAGGTTATTATTTTGGTATGTCTATACTCTATAGGGTGTGAAATTTAGATATTTTTTATTTTAAAATGTATATGATGTGAAATATAGTAAAATAAATTTTATGTATGATATAATACGTCCGGTTAATTTTAACTTGGATTCATATAATGTTCAAATTAAGTGGTGGGGACACGACGCTATCAGATCAATTTATTTTAAGCAGAGTCTACATTAGGCGCTCGAGACCTCACCACGTCACGTCGATCTGGATGGAGGATTGACATCAACAGATTTGGCAAAAGGCTTGATTGATGGCTGATCAGTGGATTAGAAATTCTCATTTAAATTAATTTATTGATTTGAATGGGAGTATTTCAAATTTTAGATTGATTTTTTTTTTAGATGTTCGTATTTGCCATGTTGTAACCTCTTTTTATTTTTACATTTATTTTCGTAATTTGAATTTTAATTATAATGGGCTTATATAAAGGTATGAATTATTGTTTGTTTCTTGATCCTGTAATGAAATTAATTTGAGCCTGTAATATTATGTGTTATATTTCGGTGAAGGGAAGAGCTGTGACTTTAAGTGAAAATCTCTAAATACCTTAAAGAGATTTAAGATATTTTTCCTAATTCTTCTCGATCAATCACATTATTTCCAGCCATCCTAAATCCAAGAGATCAAATAATCTTCAATTTTCATTAATCACATCTCTGTTCATCCTCTCCATAGCCCGATTAGAGCACCACCTGAACAACCCACACACCCAAGCGGAGATCCACGCTTGTTACGCCTCACGCACCCAAGTAGAGGCCCGCACTTGTGAAGCCTCCCGCTCCGTCTGAGTCTGCGTCCCGCCTCGCCCATGCACGCTACACCTGATTATCGCCTCCTGAGCGTCCGACGGGCGACCCTGTCGATCGCTTGGGCCCGCCAGGTCGCTCCGCCACGGCCACATAATTTTGTCCCGATTGTCAGCTGCAATTGCTTGCTCCTGTTTGCCGATCAATCTGTGCCGTTGGCAAATTGTCTCTGTGCTGCCCTAGTGCCGACCAACCTGTGCCGTTGGCAAATTGTCTCTGTGCTACCCTAATGCCGACCAACCTGCTCCTGCAGTCCCTCCTCCACTGTTGTCTTTGTCCAATCATTGCACCAGTGCCTGTCCCTTACGCTTGTTTACTAGATTGGTTGCAGAGACTCGTCTTTGTGGTTACGGATTCTCATCCCGAGGTAACTCTGAAAACCTATTGAATATTTTGAGTATTTTGTGAGATCTTGCGGTGGTGTCTGTTATTGGGACTGATTGATTTGCTCACCAGTATGGCCTGAATATTATTGTGTGATCAAATTATTATTAGGTTATATTTTATTATGAGACTACTCCTTACTGCATATCCTATCTCTGACTTGTCGAGATGAAGTTATCTTAAATCAATTAGTAAATTAATTAGATATTATTTGAACTTGTTTTTAAATATTTAAAATTGATTTACTTCTTGAACTTATAATTTTTTTATTATTATATAATTATTATTAGCAAATATTTCTGAATAATTTTATCATCATTTGTTAATTGCCTATTGATATCTAAGGTTACATTACGCATATTATCCTACATCATTAAGGCTGAAAATCACCTCAAAAGCACTAATAAATGGCCTCCTTTCAGAATTTACCTGAAATTAGAATCTCTTTTGGCAAACTACGATACCTAAAACCAAGCTTTACTTGTCAGAAACTCTTTGGATAAAATCTAATATCTAAAACCATAACCTGTGAACATGTGTCATGTCAGTATTCTTTTTTGTGAAATATCTGGTAACCAATAAGCCTAAAAGGTTAAGCATGAAGGTCATGACTAGGAGTATTTTTTATATTCTCATACGTCCTAATGCGATGCTGATTTGCTTCTATAGTATCGATTCGATGCAACATGGGTATAGCCTTGTTTTTCCTGAACCATATGCTAGAAACAAAACCCTAAAAATCTGGTAACCAACTAACCTTAAAGCTTAAGGTTGTAGGTTATGACCAAGAATACTTTTTTATATATCCTCATGCCCCTCATACAAAATTTTATCTGATTTTTCAGCATGGATTTAATGCAACATGTGTATAACTTTATTTACAATGACCTTATGCTAGAAATGACCCGGGAATACCAGGACTCGAGTTCTAAACCTATATTTCTGATACATTGTAATCATCTCGTCTGAAAACTTAATCTTGTAGGTCATGTGGCCTAGGAATATTTTTACTGTTACACTTCTATTTCTCATACAAGGATTAAAGCTTCTAAATCATTTAATAGTTCACAAGTGTCCTCTTTTACTTAAATCTATTTTACTGTCAAATCTTTTATATTGGGTAAGTTACTAAAAGTTTTCTTAATAGTCTTGGCTTTATGTGATTAACTCGACAAAATGAAGCTTTGATCTGAAGATAGAGTTGCTGAACTGCTTAACAGTCCAGATTTGCTGGTTGTATAAAATCAAATATACACTTCAAGTATATTTAGGGACACACTACATCTGCATTGATCTCTTCACTTAATTAAGTTTGGGCGTGATAAAATCTTCAGAAGGTTATTTTTTTCATTTTCATTCCTGCTGCAGATAATATTGTGTTGTATAGTGAAGCTTTTCCAGCACAGCAAAAAGAATGCTACAACTATTGCAGAGGCAAGTTTGTTTTCCTTCTTTTAGTCTGAATGTTTATCCCGAAGATTTATAATTATCTTAACACAAGTTTTAAATGTCATGCCTGATCAAGAATGTTTGATACCTGCTACTTAAGCTATTTTCATGTTGTCATGAACTTTTTCTTTTTTGGAATTAAAAAAAAAATGCATCTCAGTACATATCTGCCAAAGGTTGACAAATGTTTGAATCGATACGGTACAGCTTAACAGATCATATCTGCAAATCTGCAAATCTCTCCATGTCCCTGCAATTGGGTCAATCGAATTTATAGACATGTGCAGAGTGCTCAGTGATCAGGTGGAGGTTATCAATAAATATACTACTTGGTACCAGATCATGTATGTCTTTCCCGCTAACTATTTCTTTGTGTTTTCTAGGGATTACTAGAGCTGGGTAAATCAAAAGAAGATAGATTGAAAAGATTAACGTTAAAAATTGACATTTCAGACATTTTGTTTGCCTTTAAGGTATGGCCGTCTCTCTGTTACCAATGATCTAGTTACATTCCCGCTTGGAAATAATTCAGCATTGGTGTTCTTTTTTTAACTTATGCTTAAGGTCACCTGGTTTCGAACTTGAGATCTTTAGCTCTAATACCATAAAATCTCTTGTTACTTGAGCTAAAAGCTTAAGCTTATAAGTTATGGCCTAAGATTAAGTTTGTATTCTCGTAGAATACATATTTTTTCTTCTTTGTGAAGTTCAGATAAATTAATGTTTCCGAACTAACGTGCACAGGAAATTCGGTTTTTTCAAAATTGCCTGGGGAATAAGTTGCCCTGACTGAAAAGAGATTCTATATGCGAGTGAGATTGTGACCGACGAGAAATCAAAAACATGCTTTGATTTGAGCTCATTGCTCAGGGGATCAAAGCATTTGGCTTCCATCTTATTACTTCCATTCTTTTGTTTATTCACACTTTTGGCCCAGCCATTTATCATGTTGAGAAAAATAAATCAATGTTTTAAGGAAACCTTCTTCTTCAATTTCCTCTTTATCAAGATTTTTGAGGAACTAATTTAGACGTACGTCATGCGTCAGATTTATATCTGACTCACATTGTTTGTGTTCATTTTGAAATTTGACTCTCGGCTTACCTTCATTAAATAATCTTTTGTTGTTTGGTTAGTGTTTAGTGTTTAAGGTGGCCATGATCATTCTTTTAATTTTTTTTTTAAATATAAATTTTGTTTTTGAAATATATATATGATAAAAAATAAAGTTAATTAATTATAAAAATATAAAATAAAATTGATTAATATATTAAAAATTATATAAATTATTTTATTTTTTTAAAAAAATAGTAATAATCAATTTATACATAAACCAAACAGATGATTATTGACAGTGAACATTATGTAGCTGTAGTTTTATGAAAGGAAATGAAACATGATCAAGGATCAAGAATAGTGAAAATAATTTTCTGTTATCATCAATACATGTATACATATATAATCATTTAATAAGTATTTTCTTTTTAGGGAATGTATATTGTCACAACTCACCAATTGAATTCATGAAAATTTTAGCAGCATAACATCTAGAGGGGTGATAATTTTTTCATTCACATATAAGTTTTAAACACCAATGCAATAATATTTATCACAAAATATTATAATCAGAGTTCTATACTTTTATAAAGATGATCATATAAAATATTAAATCACAAAATAATAATACTGTAATATGGCATAACATAAAAAATCACATGAAAGTCTGATTCATAGGTCTAATCTCAAAGAATGTTAAATTTTAACAATCAACATTTAACATAAACTTGAATATACTGGAATACAATTATGACTAATAAAATCACAAAATATCTAATGTAAAATATGAAATAATAAGGCTAAGGCGCAATTTTATAGAATAAAGCAGCGCAGTTCTCCAGCCACTCGATGATCAAAATTAACCTGCAAAATCTGAATGAGAGTGAGTCCTCATCTCAGTAAGAATTAAGATCATCGACTTACAACAAGTAAGAGACATATCCAAAGCATAAATAAAATAATTACATAAAAATATAACGTGAGTCTGAATATTTTCTTGTTATTCTTCTTATTACTCTTACGAGGGAGTTTGACTTTCGTTGAATTGTCTTTGTAAGGGAAAATAATTTCATATTAAATATTTTATCTCTACTAGGAAGCTTCGCTCTCCTAGTTAACTCTGCAGGGAAGCTTTGCTCTCCTTGAATCTCTGCAAGGAAGCTTTATTCTCAATATTCACTTATATTATGCTGTCAACTTCTTTCTTTTCTTTTTATTTTTATAAATATAAACATAGACATACCATTAAAATGAATTTATAATAATATAGCACATATAAAATAGTATTGAAAGAAGCATATAAATCATGTAATTATTTTCACATGTCTATGAATATGCTCCTACCTCAATATGCGATGAGTACTGAATATAATAGAGATCTGTGCTTCACTGTGAAGATTCTTCTTCACCTATACAAAAATTACGTTTAACTTAATTCTTATGCTCTTATGAAATGCTAAGTTAACTAAACTTAAATCATCAATATCCCAATTTCATCTCTTTGAACTAAATTAATAAATATGCTTATATTCTAATTTATTTACATTTCAATCGCTATGCCTCTGCTCTAGAAAATAGAACTTATCTTTAGTTATTAAATCTTTAGATAAAAAAAATTTGAATTAAGAAGCTTAAACATAAATATTAGATCAGGTTTTTGCTATATAGGATTTATTTCTATAAAATTCAGTTATTAACTACTTTACATAGCTATTAGTAATACAATCAACTATAACAGGAACAGAGCTATGGATTAATTAATTTTGTAAAAGAAAAGCTTCATACGAACCTAGTCGATTCGAATACTCAAAGGTTTTGATAAATTAGATTATGACTACTTAATACTAATCAAAAGTGAGAAGATGATTAGTGGAGAAAATCACATACTGCGAAATCTGATTGCTTTATATTGAGTCAAACTCGCCCTGAAGACTTCTCTAATATTAGAGATGCTCGCTCGCTCACCTCTGCATCACAACTGATGGTTCACAGAAAATTGAGCGCCCTTTTTTTCTTCCCTTTTCTAGGCACTCTCTACCTAGGGTTCAATGGGCTGCGCCGATTCGACTTTCTATCTGAAGGAATCGTCGCTACCCCTTCGTCTTCGGCTTGCCAGAGACGCTTCGTCTCATCTTGCCCTAACGTTTCGTCCTGAATCATCTTCCCTCTTCGATAGTTTCGCCCTTCCATTTCTGCAGGTTTCTGCCCCTTTATTTCTGCGGGTTTTCGCTACCTCACACGAGTGAAAAGGCTCGTGTGAGAGTGTAAATATTTATTTTATACTATTATTATTTATTATTAATATTTTAAATAAAAAAATTTAAGATATTACATATATATTCCTGTTGGAGTTTCTCTGATCATTTGTTTAATTCTCATATATAGATATTTTTACCTCTCAATTTTAATGAATAATTATAATTTATTCTCCAGTGAAAGATGTAAAATACAAAATATCCATAAATAAGGGTTTTTTATTTAATTTTTTAGGTCCCGTTTGTCTAGGAGTTTAAAATTAACTTGGTTTAATTTTAACCAGGCATATCACATCACACATAAAATTTAATATTAAAAATAAAATTTATTTCACATCCTACACATATTACTAAAATAATAACTAACTTATATCACATCCCTCACATATTCCAATATAATAACTAACTTTATATCACATCCCTCACATATCCCAACATAATAACTAACTTTATTTCACATCATTCATAATTTTCAATAAAAAAATATCTCTATCTAAATTTAATTTTAACCTTCTTAAATTTAACCTTACAAACAAACACACCCTTGCGTTAGATATTTACAAGTTATTTTTTAATTCAATAAAAAATATTTTATATTATAAATATATAATTACAAATAATACTCTTGTGTATTAATGTATGATTAGATTTTATTTTAAACAAGATAAGTGACCTTTTTTAATTTAATAGAGAAAATATAATTTATGATTATACGTTCAAATTATTTAATGAAAAGAGTATAGTTCGTAATTATGTATTTAAAATATAAAATATTATATGTAAATATTTAATTTTAAAAATTAAATAAGTCAAAAAAATTTAGTGGTGACATGTACTCTATGTACGATATAATTGATGCATTTTTGAGTATATGTATATTCTAATATATTTTTCTTTATATAAACTGTTATAATATATTTATATGCATAAATTTTTTATTTATATTTTAAAATTTTTTAAATATATATATATTGCGTCGATTATAAGTAAATCAATTTTTATAAATAAATTAATTTTGAGCTGAAAAAAAATTGGGCAGACGGCTAGGGTTTTCTGTCCAGCATCTCCGCATCTCTCTCCATCGCATTTTTGCGCCTGTTCGACCCTCACGGAAACGAGCAGGACTGGCGTGGAAGCTCGTCGCCACCTTCTCCCTGCCGCTTCGCCAGCGTCGGGTGACAGAAACCAGGCTCGCCTCTCTCTCTTGCTCACCATCCTTCCGCGGTTTAGCCGATCAGCCAAGGTAGTCTCGCCGTTTCGTGAAACCGAGCAACGGAAACAAGACGAGAATTGTCGAGCCGCCAATCTAATTCAATTTCATTGCTCGGACGAAGAGAGCAGCTCCTAGATCTCCTCCTTCTCAGTCGGCCTCTGTCGAAAGCTCACTGTCAGAGCATGCGCAGGCCTCCAAGCTGACTGCTCCGACAAAGCAGACTCAAATTAAGTCACCCGTGATTGCAGATCCAGTCCCTCGCTCCACCCGGTCAACGAAGAAGGTGAAGATAGCTATTTCCTTTTCGACCACGTCTTATTCTCTGTCCTCTCCCACCTCAGCATCATCTGCTCCTTCCTCTCCGTCATCATTTACTTCACTGTCCCTTGCATCGAACATCACTGTTGGTTAGACTCAAAGGCAGAGTCTTCAGTCTAGTTCAATCAAGTTTCAGAAACCTGAGACAAAATCCTCTGTTCCTGCTTCATCAACATCTGAATCATCTGCTACTTCATTCGGAAGCAAAAGCTCCGACTCAAATCGGAAAAGACAGCTGTTATTGAAGAGATTGAGCCACCCTTCTGCAGATTTGACGAATAAGGGTAAAGAAAATTGTGAAACTCACCCAACTCGTATATCTTGTCATTTTTGGGATCGAGCTTCTCACGATTTCTTTAACTCTATTATTGGAACTCCTATTTTGAATATTCAACCTATTAACTGGGAAGGTTTTGATAATTTCATGATTGAAATTATCAAGCGCTAGGGATAAGCCGAACTCGAGCGATAAGCCGATAATCGATGTTCAAGCGGAACTCTCAACCCACTCGTTGAACCCTACTGCTTCGGTCCGTCCTTCGCTGCTTCTGCCTCCGCTCCTTCTCGCGGTTCTGCTGCGCCGCCCCAGCTCCAGATTTTTCGCTGCTGCCTTCTTCCTCTTCGCCCACGCCGCCACGAGAAATTCTCGTATGTTGTTGAGATAATATTCACGGTCGACTCAAAGTTCTGTCTGTAGTTTAAACCTCGCATTTTTTCTCTTCCTCCCGGTGGACTTGGACTTATATTTAGTTGAATACTACTCAGCATTAGCCCTATTTCATATAGTCTACTGATCTTTGCTTTTTCTCACGATGGATTAGGGCAAGTATCATTAAATTTTATGCTGTATATTTATCTTAGCAACTGAGCGAGTCACAGAAAATGCTTCTTGCTTATCATCAAATATCTTGTCTTCAATTTTGAGCTGGTTTGGATCCATTTTAATTAAATGGTTTGGTGCGCATAGTGTCACTTTGCTACCGTTAACTTGTTTTTATTGAGAACTTACCTCAAGTTTCCATCAATCATTTAGTATCTGAAGCTCTAAAAATTTCTTTGATGATACTCTGTGACCTCATATAAGCTCTATCAATCATTTCTATCTTTTGACTATAATTAAATGGTGTCTGTAGAATGGTAATGTGTGTATTAGGTTTGTATATTGTTTAAATTATTGATGCTATGTAGCATAATTTGAAGATCTAAATAACCAATATGTAATACATTTCTTTGTGTTATGAAGTTCATGCACACACACACACATTAAGGACTCATACCCAAAAATTGTTGATTAGTAGGTGGCAGGTGTATTAGCATTTTGCAACCCTTAGCCTACGGTGAGTAGCACCCGCTGCATTAAACCAAAAAGAGGAGATCTAGTAGGTTGGTTAATGTACTAGCAATGGTTACGGCTCTTCCCTTATGTCTGTGGTGATTTTATTCATTCGGCATTACCTATTCTCAAAAATCTAACTTTTGAGTGGTAGGTGCTGCATTAAACCTAAAATTTCAGAGAACCTAAAATTTTCAGAAAAAAAAAGAGATCTAGTAGGTGGGCAAGTCTATTAGCAGTGGTATGACTCTTCCCTTAGCATGTGGTGATTACATGCAATTGACATTACCTTCCCTGAAAACACAACTCTTAGATGAGTAAAGATGTGCTAGGCAACAATGCAAGAGCATGTCTAGAGAAAAGGATCAAAAGGAAGTCTGATGTTCTTTGACTTGTAATTTTGAGCTGCAATTTATTCTTGATTTTCGGGCAAACTAAGGTACTGAACCTTATTAGGCTTCTCTTCTGAACAACTTGCAGAAACATAAAAATTTTAGTCTTAATCTTTTGAAAACCTTATTGAAAATGATGGGCCCAACATTATTGCTAATCGGACCAAACCATTTAGTCCAATTGTTAATCAACTCCTTATTCAATCTAATTTGAGGTCAGCTATAAAAATCCTTTATTTATGTTGCATTCTATTAAATAATAAATCCTTCATTAACTCTAAATATGTAGGGTCACTACTCATAGTTTTTTGCGATGATTCTTTTGGTCTTCCTATTCTTCTTTTTGTATGGCAAAATTCGTTAACTCAATTTTTCATTCTAGAGTTTCTATTAGTCTACAATTTATGTATTCAAACCATCTAAGTTGACCCTTTTTAAGCTTATTATCAAGTGAGGCTACTCTAATCTTTTCGCAGATATACTTATTTTTCGTTATATTCTTTTATGTATACTCACTCATCTACCTCAGTATTCTGATTTCTGTGACATTTATTTTATTTGTATGTTTTTGTTTTGTATACCATCATTTAGCACCGTATAACATCGCTAGCTTATTCTTGATTTTTGGACAAACTAAGGTACTGAACCATATTGGGCTTCTCTTCCGAGCAGCTTGCAGAAACATAAAAATTTTAGGGGGCGTTTGGTTCTATGTTTTCTTGATGTTATGTTATATTATCTAGAGAAAATAATTGTTTGGTTTAATGACATCTACAAAGAATTTTCTATTAGACTATAAAATTATTAGTGAAAAGATGACATCTAGATTACATAACATAACATCAAGATAACATCGAACCAAACGCCCCCTTAGTCTTAATCATTTGAAAACCTTATTGAAAATGATGGGCCTAGCATTGTTGTTAATCGGACCAAACCACCCGGTCCAAATGTGAATCAATTTCTTATTCAATCTAATTTGAGGTCAGCTATAAAAATCCTTTATTTATGTTGTATTCTATCAAATAGTAAATCCTTCAGTAACTCTAAATATGTAGGGGCACTCCTCATTGTTATAATTTGTTTGGTCTTCCTGTTCTTTTTATATTGCAAAATTCGTTAACCCAATTTGTCATACTAGAGTTTCAGTTGATCTACAGTTTATATATTGAAACCATTTGAGTTGACTTTCTTTAAGTTTATTCTCAATTGAGGTTACTCTAATTTTCTCACAGATATACTTATTTCTCATTATGTTCTTTTATGTATACTTACACATCCACCTCAGTATTCTGATTTCGGCGATATTTATTTTATTTGTATGTTTTTGCTTTGTATACCAACATTCAGCACCATATAATATCGCTAATTTTATTATTATTTTATAAAATCTATTCTTAAGTTAAGTTTTTTTATTACACAATACACTAGATGTATTTTTTCACTTCATTCATTTTTCTTGAATTCTATTAATGATATTAGTATTCATTTTAATGTTATTTTATACTATCAACCAGCTGTGCTATATTGGAGTGAATATTGGGTAGTTAAGTGGCAGAGTGTCTTAGAGTGGGTTATATTAGAAATAATTGTCATTAAGTGTTTGCTTGGTACTAATTAAGATGAGAAATAATGTTTTAGGTGGTTTAATCATGTCTATCTATAAAGGCCACTGCACGTATATGTTAGGAGACTTGAGTCACAATATTAAAGAGAGGAAGGGACATACCATATATTATGATTTTGGATAAGGTCATAAAAAAGAATCTTGTATCTCTAACACTCACAGAGAGCAATTGTTTAGAAGTACAAATGTATGAAAATAATCGAACTAAAAATTTCGTTTGATTTGAGGGCTATGTACATACATAATTGCACCTATGTAGCAAAAATTATGCACATAACATAGATGTAAGTGGCATAGATGTATATCATCCAAATACAAATGTATGACTATAGTTGTGACTGTTTGCATTTATTGATTGTATCTATATATTGTATAATTTCATTTAAGTATACTATAATGCTATTATCTCTTATGCCACCGTTTCTTCCTTTTGAAAACTTGGCTTTCTTATTGACTCAGTCTATCTGGCATCTGAAATGAAGAAGGGATTGCATCCTCAGCTGCAGTATATTTCATATGTGACACAGAGTGGAAGGTTGATGCATGTTCTAATGACCAGATTGAGCCACGTTGGCAAAGTCTATCATTTCAGGGCGAGGCGGCAAATGGCTGAGAGCATCGGTCAGATAGCAAAGTTCAAGCGCCGCTACGAGCAGAAGGATGAGGAAGCTAATAATAAATAACGTTGATATTGTCGTAATCTGTCTGGCATTTGTTTCAGTGTTCGAATTCAAGTTAATCTCGCTGTTACCCAAAAGGTCACGGATTTGAGTTCAGGAAATTGCATAGCTGTTCTTATTAAACTGTGGTGAGTCTCTTGGTACCATTTCTACTATGTTTCAGCATATAGCATTATAGCATAAGATATCACTACTTCAGTGCTATTGAATATTTGCTTTGGATTGGGTTTTATTATGCAACATTTCTGAAAATTATTGTTTTTCATTCACATGCTAAGCACTTTCATAACCCTTTCTAGATCTTAATTGTAGTTCTTATGGATTTATTGATCTATCTTGTGAAATAGATGGTAATATTATTAGTAAAATAAGAAAAAATACCTCTCAAAAAAGGGGATCGAGGCATGCTAACAATAAGAGAGGATTAGATCTCTCTACACTAGAACTTGATATGTTGTTAGGATTACTAACAATATACGAGTTAGAAATGAAAAGAAAAAAAAAGAAAAAGGAAAAAGATGAAAGCATAAAAAGGAAAAAGGCTATTACATTAAGAGCCGCATCTCCGTCCACTTTTGGATGTGACACTAACTCTAGTGGAGATGAAGAAGAGAAAATTGATGATGAAATTGCTTTGATTTCAAGGCAATTCAACAATCTTATAAAAAAAAAACATATTTCGGCGATCTCGAAATTTCAACTAAATCGATATATTATATACTAATTTGGATTTAAGTTTCTCTCAAAATCTTAATATTTTCACATAAAATTATTATAATAATATAAATCTTAATAGTTGAATATTTTGAGCTTAATCGCTTCTGTTGTAATTTATTTTATCTGTAAGTTCATTTGTTTCAGTTGACCTCATTTACTATACTGTTATTTCTACACTACCTTCTTTTCTGGTTGTATTTCAAAATCACCTTATCTATCTATTGATTTATAAAATTTAAATTAATATAAATCTAAAGATAACACTTATCAAAAAATTATTAGTATTAAAATAAACTTAATTAATTTTTAAGATTCTTAATCCACCTCTCTTGGGAAACACTTGGGACAACAAGTATGAAGTTGATAATATTAATGTGTTTAGAATGTCTTTAAAATAATATTATATTTTAAATATTTAATAAATAAAATATTTTTATGTATCACATATATAAAGCCCTCAAAATAAAATTACTTATATATCTTTTAAGCTATACATATATATTTTAACCTAAAATTACTAACACATTATGTAACATATTTATTGTAGCTGGATCTGTGCTAGCATAACAGGAACTACACGTAGAAGGTTCACATGAAGTGCACACGTGGGAAGCTTGGTGAACTCACAGACAGCGCTTGGCGGACACATGATGAAAAGCCTATCTCGAAAAACTCAAATTGAACTCTTCAAATTGATCTAACTAGACTCAAGACAATAAAAGTAACGGATTACATGTTTTTAAGAAAGATGACTAGACTATATAGACCATGCAACTCATACGAGCAGAGCCTCCAGATTCTAAACGCACTGCCATCACTCAAATCTCATCAGAGATGAAAGCTATTTCTTTGATATGTTAATCACAAAACAAATTTAAGTTATAAAAATCTTATTGTAATAAGAAGTGAGACCTCATTATTCTAATTAGGACCATTCTATCTCTCTTCCTCCCCCTCGCCACAATTTTTTGGGCTCCTTTAGTAACAAAAGTTCTTCTTTAGTGAAATCTTTATAAGTCGCCATGATTTTGGCGCCGTGACTTTCCCGCTCAAGTGATTTTCATGTAAAAGTCCTCATTTCGATTTGCTTCTAACCTTTTGGCATCAACAAATTTTCAACATAAATATAGCATATTTTAGCGCATTATGTATAATATTGGCACATATAAGCGTCATATATAATAAAACATGCCTATAAATAGTAATTTCATGTTGAGACCGTTTCTCGCTAAGCTCAGCTGTTGGGTCCAACATTAAGTGTTGTGCTAGAATTGACAACGTTGTGCTGCCCAAACACCATAATTTCTCACGAGATGAGAGTTGAAGAGGCTGAGCTGACTCCTGCCCTCACAGAGGACATGCACGTGAAGCTCCAATAATTTCTCATGCACTGAGTGGGTCCAAAGGCAGCTAGCCCTTTTGTTGCCATCCCTAAATCTACCACTCCTAAGAATCTCTCTCTCTCTCTCTCTCTCTCTCTCTCATTCTTCTTTTTCAGCTAAAACTCATTCCACTTCATCCCTCCCCGCCAATGGAAGCTAAGATGCTACCCCTCATCTTCTTCTCCTCCTCCTTACTTTCTATTCTTGTGTTCATGGCTGCTGGTGAAGGGAAGTATAGAGTGCTCAATTTGCAGAAGTTGGATTTCAGACAGAAGAGCACTTCTCAGTCCTGCTTGCCGCAGAGATCAAGTAAAGATCATCAGTATCTCTAAAAAATTTTGAAGTTCTGTCTCTCTTCTTTTTTTCTTTTGCTTTAAGAATGAGCATAGTCTACTCTATGAAGTGGTGAATAATGTACTAAATGATACACAAATAGTAATTCTTCTCTCTATAGCAATATGCAGCTCATTTCTTCGGATATATCCGATAAAATTGGAATGATACAAAGCGGATAACATAACCTTTGCACAAGGATGCCGCGCATAGCTTGAGCAAACAAAGAGCTGCTTTGCAGAGAGATCAGAGAAGAGAAATCCTTATAATCGACAACAACTAGATTGAGGTCATGGCTTTGTTGTTGTTCAGTGTAATATGGGAACTGAGTTCCTTCAGTCATTCTGTAATATAAGCACAGTTTGAGGATTTGAGCACAAGATCTGCATGTCTTCTTTCTATTGTTTGATGGTCAAGTTATTATATTCACCAAATACTTTTTTAAACCATATATACTATAACACAAAATACATAATTATTAATTTGAAATACAATAATATCAGCAAGCATTGATATCTCAAATTAGTACTCTTCTTCGTTCAGCTATATTGATTGCAAAACTCTTTACAAGCGTAAGCACATCAGCTCTCCTCGAATAAATATATTCGAAGTCATTTTTTATATCCCCCCTCTCTCTATTCTCGTGACGTGTACCCCCTCATATTTAGAGGCAAACCATAGACATAACTAAAACTATCTTAAAATGTCCTCTTCTTATATTATTTCTAATGCAGTTTACTTTATTATGAGAAAATGCTCCACTGCAGAACTTGTTACTTATTTCTCTGAACTAACTCTTAATCCAACAGGGGGAGAGAAGGGTGCGACAGTACTAGAAGTGAAGCACCACACCTACTGTTCCATGCCATTCACAACAAGAGAAGAGGAGCTCTTGCAGATCCTGTATGCCGATGAAACAAGATTCTCATCTTTGAACTCCCGAATCAAAAGGTTGATTTCGCGAAACCAACAGGCAGTTTCATCTAAAGTTCAAATCCCATTAACTTCGGGAGCTAAACTTCAGACCCTCAATTACGTAGTTTCCATCAAACTCGGTGGCAATGAAGTGACTGTTATCGTCGACACGGGAAGTGATCTAACATGGGTTCAGTGCCAGCCCTGCAGCTCGTGCTATGACCAAGAAGACCCTCTCTTCAACCCCTCCAGCTCTCCTTCATATCAGGAGATTCCATGCAACTCCCCTACTTGCAGTTCTCTCCAGATAGCAGCTGGAATATCTTCATTTTGTGGAAACAATCAGCCCAGCTGTAACTACTCATATAACTATGATGATGGATCCTACACTAGAGGAATTCTAGGGTGGGAACAGATTGACCTGGCAGGTACAATAATAGACGGATTCGTGTTCGGATGTGGCGAAAGTAATCATGGACTATTTGGTGGAACTTCGGGTCTGATGGGCCTAGGAAGAACACAGCTATCACTGATATCACAAACTATACCTCAATTTGGAGGGGTCTTCTCCTACTGCTTGCCTCCAAGAAATTACGACTCATCCGGATCCCTTATTCTAGGTGACAACACGTTGATTTTCAAGAACAACACACCATTGGGTTACACTAGAATGATACTTGATCCTCCAGAAGCACCCTTCTATTTCGTTAACCTCACTGGAATAAGCATTGGGTCGGTAGCTCTGCAAGCGTCGGGATATAGCAGCAAACTTCTTATAGATTCTGGCACAGTGATTACCAGACTTGCTCCTTCGATGCACGAAACTTTGAGGGATGAGTTCATGAGGCAGTTCTCGGGATATCCAACCGCACCGGGGTTTTCGATCTTGGACATTTGCTTTAACTTGGCTGGATATGGGGAAGTAAGAATTCCTACACTGAAGTTTGTATTTGATGGCGGTGTAGAGCTGGAGGTGGATGTCAATGGAATCTTCTACTTTGTTAAACCAGATGCTTCTCAGGTTTGCTTGGCGCTTGCTAGCCTAAGTGAAGAAGAAGAAGTTAGCATTTTAGGGAATTATCAGCAGAAAAATCTGAGGGTAGTATATGATACTCTAGGTTCAAGAATGGGTTTTGCAGAAGAAGCCTGTTCCTGGCTATAGCACAAGAATTATATGAGATTGTGAACATGCTTTACAAGCAAGATTTTTTAAAAGATATAATTATAATATATTTTGTATTTTGGAGCACATAAATTGTGCTCCAGAATATAGGTACCAGGGGTGCAAAAAAACTGGACATGAAAATATATATTCTACTTGTATGTTTTCAAGTAGGTTGTCAAGCAGAGCACAAGTGATTCAAAATCATGTGCAATAACGATATTTCAAGCTATTTTTAACCTTCTCCTTACGCATTCCCTCATCTCATCTATAGGTCGTAAAAGGGCATGACAACCTACCTTATTCGTTGCTTCATCGCATCACCTCTAATGAATAATCTATACATCTTGGAAGTGTAAACCTTGTTTTCTTTATTTTATAAACAAATGATTAAGAACATTACATCATTAAAAATCACAGATGTGATTCTTGTGATCTCGACACCAGCTCAGTTCCGGCTTTGCACTTCTTGTTACATAGGAATAGCTACATGGTCATCTCTCTTTTCCTCTTAATTCTTAATTGTATTTAAGAGGATGATCTATTCTACTTGAGAAAGGCATTCATGGTAAGCACAATGTGAGTCAAAAGGAGTCACCGTTAGGTCTAACGACTATATCCCATGTCACTCTTAAGGCTCCAATTGATTGAAGGCCATTTTGATCATGATTATAGCCAAATAACCTCAACTATTTTATTCAAAAAAATTTCATTTTTCATCCTCACTATATAAATAATTACAATTTATGTTATATTCTGTATGATTTTTAACGTATTAAATTTTTTATTATTTTTTTAATAAAATAATTGAAAGCTATTTTAATAGTAGCCTAGCCTACAACCAAACAGAGTCTTAAGCTTTCCTTATCTCTCTTTATCATTGAAACCTGAACTCCCATCTCATTTGCGTACAATTACATCCAAAAGACAAAGGAAAAAAAAGGGGAAAGAAAAGCTCAAGTCACTAGACATAATAAATCACTAGACATAATAAAACCACTTTATCTTCATAATTATCATGCCATTTTTTCTTTTATGCAGTTATTTTTTAATTGTTCACTATACATATTCATCCATCTCACTAACCTTATCCCCAATACACAAATTATACACTTGCCCAGCACGCATCTCTCATATAAAATAGTTGGAAGTGCAGGAAAATAAATAATAATAGACATATCAAGCAAAGAAAGAACAGATAATAAAGATGCTTTCTAGGATAAAAGACCAGAGTATAACAGAGAAAACACAAATGTTACATATATATAACTGCTGTTGCAGACAATATGATCGTCAAACTAAACAAATATAGTAATAAGGAGGCAATGCGCAAGAAACAGAGGAGCTAAAGATGAAAAATAACTCGTTATTTTGCTCATCAGTGATGCGGATTATGTTCAATAAAAAGAATTTGAAATTTGCATTTCACAAAAAATTGTCATTCAGCTAAGATATATCAATAGCTTTAGATGCTAAAAAGCAAAACAATAATAAGAAGCCACGATCCCAAACTAGTTTTTTCTTTTTTTTTTGGATCAGGATCCCGAACTAGTTTGGGTCAAGAAGTGAGCTCCTACAGTGGAACTGTAGCAAAGGGTTTCTCACTGATGATTAGGTGCTATGGACAAGTGATACTAGTTCAACATCTACTTCTGTTGGAGTGCCTGTAACTTCGTTTCTCATCGATATCTCGGGAGGAAGAATACTTGAGTTCTGGTCAACTTTGGGCACCAAAAACAATAAAGCTAGAGGTAACACCCGCATTATGTTGCGGATCAAGATGGCTGCCCAAAGATTACTGAACTCAGTACGTGTGATGCTTAAAATATGAAGCAAAAGCCCGCCACCCCATGATGCAGAGAGCAAGCCGACATTATCAATGGACATAAGCAAAGCAAAGAAAGTGCCTTCAATCCCAGAGGGACAAAGCTTGGAGCTCAGCACAAGAAGCGGCATCCACTTAATGCGGCCGATCATTAAAGAAATACATTCATCAATCACAACAAAAAAATAGTCGGGAATCCCAAGCTTTAAATTCAAGCGGAGTACCAATATCAAATCAAGCATTCCTGCAAAGGCAGTTAGCAGCTGGCTCCAACAAAGCAAATTACGGAATTGAAAATCCTTAAGAAGGTTTTGGTAGAGAAGTACCCCAAGAAGAGAACCAACTGAACCAACAGAGAATATAAAACCAACAGTTTCCTGCAAAATCACGTGATGAAGCTTAATTATATAGAAGCTATGTAGACTTTAAGGTTTTATAATTAAGTACAGATTTATATAGATCTTTTTTCTTTAGTTTTGGTAACTTTTGAGATTTTAGTAATTATTTTTTGTAGGTTTTTTTTTTCATACCTTTAATTATTTTGTACATTTTGTTGAAAGTCTCCTTTCTACCACTTGACAACTTTTTCCATTCTCTCTTGTAAGAAATTATTATACTTTTGCCTCATTTTACTTCATATTTTTCTGAACTTCATGAATTAAATAAAAGAGTAAATTGTTTATAGGAGGTCCCTGAGGTCTTAGGTTTTTCAAGCCAGTTCACAAATTTTAAATAGTTGCACTTAAATGGTGGAATTCCCGGTCTGTTTGTTTAAGGTTAAATTTGGATTGAGATATTTTTTTTATTAAAAGTTGTGAATAATGTGAAATAAAGTTAGTTATTATGTTGGGATATGTGAGGAATGTGATATAAATTAGTTATTATTTTAATAATGTGTGTAGGATGTAAAATAAAATTAATTTTTAATATTAAATTTTATGTGCGATGTGATATGTCAGGTTAAAATTAAACCAGGTTAATTTTTCACTTCCAAACAAACGGGACATTAGCATTTTGCTGTTGTATGGTCCTTTTGTATCTTGCAATATTAAATTTACTGAAATTTCTATTTTACTCTCGAGTTGGTCTATGATGTTTCTGGTGCTAGATATCACTAAATTGAGTTATAAAACATTGATAGAGGCATTTTAGTAACTTGTAAGAATGAAAATTATTTTCCATTATAAATTTAATATTCTCAATCAACTTAGATTAGACATGCAATTGACTATGACATGAAAAGACCACATTGTGACATAGCAACAAAACAATGGCCTCAAGAATCAAAGTGCAATAATTCAGAATTGGTGGACCAGAATGAGGGGGCAAAGTGCAAAATAAAAAATTCATGGACCAACATGCAAAAATTCTAATACCATGGAACCTATGAGCAATTTAACGTAAATAAAAACATTCCTCTTAATTTCTAGTCTTCTCTATATTTCTCGTTCCCCTCCTTTTCCTCTTGATCTTCCACTTTTTCTTCCCTCCTTTTCCTCTTGATCTTCCTCTTTTTCTCTATTCCTGTTAACCTGTTAACTTGGCTCAAAGATCGATCAAAGGTTGAATTGGATTTTAGATCAAATCAAGATTGACTTGATCAAAGCAAGTAAACTAACAAGTGGTTTTTATGGCTTAAGATTTTTATCAATCCAATCTTAAACTGGCAAAGGATCTAATCGAGCTTGCTCAATCTATTAAAAATAAAAGAAATTACATATATTTACTTCAGTATATTATTATTTTTACAATAGTCTAATTGATGATTCTATTAAAATTTCCTTCATGATTTTTATTCAAGCCTTGTTAAGAGTAGATTATATTTTTTGTTTCTATTTTTAAGCATTAGATCAAGATGGTTAGCATAAAGTTGATTGCATAAACAAAGACATTTATATATAAGATTTTGACTAAAAGATTGAAAATTAATCGAAACTCGGATTGATTTTGGCTTGGATCAATCTTGAATCGATAATAAACAAGCCAGGACTAGCTTGAATTGAGATTGAATCGAACTCTTTCCATTTATATTTGTATCGGATCAAGATTGAATTATCTTAAGTCGAGGCTGGATAGGCTCGAAATCGACTCGTTAATAGCTCTAGTTCTAATCTGCTCTACAACAAAAAGACATCTAAATATGCAAGTTTTAACTTTTATGGCTATCAAGATTTTGCAGTTACCTGAGAAAAAGAAGGGCCTGCTTTAGGATCTGTGTACCAATAAAACATCCCTTCATGAATGTCTAAACTCAAAGCCAGGGAGAGATACATGTATACGCATGGCCTCCATACTTCGGAGCATTTCAAAGTTGACCACATAGTTTGGCCAGCCTTCATAAACTTCTGGTGGACCTGAGATTAGTATAGAGCTCCACGATCACAATTCGACATGACTCAAATTAAAACTAAAATAAATTTCACAGATAAGGAACTTTCTCACCTCAGTGTAAGCAAAGTTAGGCGTATGAAGCTCGTTAATCAATATTCCGACAGAAAAAACCAGCAAAGCAGGGATACTTAACAGGCCAAGTACCCCCTACCATGCATAACATAAAAAGAGAATCAATACACAGCACTTTGTTGGAGAAGTTTGAAAATTCAATACAGAGATAACAAATTAATCATGGGACATAACCCATAAGCTTTAGCTTTTGACTCAATTCATTAGCAAAAAATAACAAGGCATCAGAGTCAAAGATCTTGAACTGGAGAACCCTATTATTTCTAGCATAAGGTTCAAAAATGAAAGATATATATAGCATTAAATCCACACTACAAAGCCAAAATGAAAGCTCCACCCATACCAATCTTCATTAATTCTTACATACACAATCTCAAGCATGAAGGAAAGAGGAGAGATGCAATAGGCTGAAGACAACCTACAACTTGCCACTTCACACGACAGATTTTCCCAAAATGGAAAAGTGTTCATGTACCTGATCCTAACTAGTTTGGGATTAATGTTAGTTGTTGCAGACCAAACAAACTTACATATGAAGACATGAGTAAAATATAAAACTATGCACAAGCCAGACCTTGTAAGCTAAACCATTTAGGTTAGTTGGTTACATAGATTTAACACACTTGAATGGCACCAATCTGGCAATGATGAGAATGGATCAAAAGATAACCTGCGATCCAATGGCATGGATAAGAATCCCACTTATGGAGAAGCCGAGAAGAGAACCAATGGAAGAGCATAGCCCGCATAAGCTTTGAATATCAGCAGCAAGTGAAGGATTTGCTATACTATTCTGTGCAACACAAGCATCAATAGTGACATCTGCTATAGCAATACTGGCACTTCCTGCAGTCAATGCCAACAAGGCAAAGAAAACATGGAGTTTGCTGTGTAGTGCCAAAGTGAGCATTGAGACAAAACCCAGAATGCCTGCATTGGTGATGCAAACTTTGATTAAGAATGCCCTATCTTGAGAAAGCATATAGCTATGATAAAAACACAAGAAAAACGAAAATGCAAAATGGATGGAGCCACTACAAGATTAGAAACTAATGTCGCCGTGTTCTATTGCTCTTTTTCATTTAAAGAAAAAAAATTTTAAGTACTAAGACACAAACTGCTGTTACTTTTCTTACTTGTGAAAAAAAAACTAATAAAGTGGTTGCAGAACTTGCGATCATCTTTCGGATAATTGACAATTGAATAGCTCTTGATACAAGAACGGATGCCTGCATCAGCACTAAACATCTGTCCCTCATTAATGATAAATCAGCATTTTAGTTACACAAAAAGTCAAAAAAGAATAAAATGAACTTAATTGCAAAAGAATCTAAAATAGAGGCCAAGATTTGCAAATTTACCTCCACTCTCCCACCTCCTTGCAACGCAACCAACTTTGACAGAGGTCGATCCAACAACGTTCTTAGCCTATACGGAGATCATTCCTTCTCCTTACAAGAGAGCAAAGACATTTTTTCTTCTTCTTGAACATTCCTTCCATCTCTCACTTTTATATATTCTTCTTCTCCCTCTCCACCAAGAACGCCTAGGCAAGTTATTTGTCGTCGGAGGCAAGCTTTCACCCACTAGCATTTGCTTAACTTCATTAGGTCTATGTAAGAAGATTCCAACCTATTTCGGCTCTCCCTTCTTCATCAGAATGTTAGCGGCAACTCTATCTATATTTTTCTCTCCCTTCATGACCCTCTAGTTGCCCAACTAAGCATTCATCGTCAGCCACCACTAGATGCCTCACTCGTGCTCGTTGGCCCCTAGGAAGGTTTCCTGATTTCGCTCAAGATTTTTTGGTCACCAGAACATACGTAGCATCCGTTTTTCTATTTCTTTGTGTATCTAAGCACCACCCTTATCTTTTAACCGAATACTCCTGGAAATGTCTCGGACAGCTTTCTCAGAGCTCCTCCAATGATCTTATGACTCATCTAGGAGGACCACAATTAATTCTGGCAAGATACTCTTCTTCTCTCTCCTCCCTTCTTCTCTCTCCTCACTCACACCAATGATCATCTTGCAGCTTTGTTCCAGTCAACCACCATTGCCTATTCGATGACCAACATAAGACGTTGCCGACAAATGATGATACCCTCAGTTGATGCGACTCCACCGGCGGGTTCTATGCTCCCCTCAGCATCACTTGCAAGAAATAAAAAAATAAAAGGGAAATTACAAACCTGGCCTGCATATTTTAATTCACTCTTGTAATAAGTTCAATTTTCTTTCTTTTCTTATTTTCTCATATTTTCTATTAGTGTTTTATCATGTAACTCTCATACAAGAACCTTTATTTTATAGTGGATGTTTTCTTTCTTAGTCCAACCCATGGACGTATGAGACTCTTGAGGGTCTGCTTGTTTATAAGGTTAAAATTAAACTTGGACAGTGATATTTTTTTATTGAAAGTTATAAATGATGTGAAATAAAATTAGTTATTATGTTGGGATATGTGAGGGATGTGATATAAGTTAATTATTATTTTAGTAATGTGTGTAAGATGTGAAATAAAGTAAATTTTAATATTAAATTTTATGTGTGATGTGATATGCCAAGTTAAATTAAACCAGGTTAATTTTTAACTTGAAAACAAATGGAGCCTCAAACCATGTAAATCTTGGAGTTTGCTGCATTAATTTTGTAGGATTCTCTTTTTACAAATTTGGATAATCACTTGATATTAGCGACCTTAGGCCGTAGTAATTTTGTTGTCAATAACAACTTAAGAGGAATAAATGTACAATAACATGGGCTTTGCAATTGACTTAAACCTACCCAATACCAAGAGAACTACTGCTAACCACCATGAACCCATATTGAAGTACTTATTAATTATGATAATAACAAACATAAAGAAGCATACAAAATCTTCAACCAAGTGTTTATTTTGCATAAGATTATTCTTGATAGTGAACAAAAATTCTTTTGAAACTTTAACCATGCTAAAGGAAAAAGCTTAGTCTAGTTCTAGATTTTTTACTTTATTTTATATTCTTTTTAAGGAGGGAAAGATTGTAAATGTAATTTTTTAGAATAGCATGTACATAATTGCCACAATAGAAATTTGAGTCAACGAACTTCTATTGAATATTTTTTATATTTCTAAAATTTGAGATCTAGGCTAGTCGCTAAGAGTCTTTGACATAGTCTAAATAGAACTCAAGTTCAAATCCACAACAAGAGTTTTGGTAAACCAAAAATCACTTGGTATATGGTCATTGCGCATAAATTTGAATCATTTGTGCTCATAAAGAGCATTGCTTTACATAAAGATGATTAGAAAAGAGAAATCAATGTGGTTGATCATTACTGATTTGAGATTAAAGCTTTGTTGTCATTGTTGCTTTTTGATTGTCTGTTTTTTTTTTTTCTTATTGGGACAATTATATACATGCACTTTGAAAGGTTATATTTACATATTAACCACCCTTCAAAATTTATTTACACATCTGTCACACTGTAATATTTAATATTATAATAGTGATACTCCGTCAATATTACCATAGTTAAATCATGATTAATCTAATTTAAATACCCATGGTGGTGGTCAGTGATGGCAACGGGCAATGCCCGGTGGCTGGCGATGGGAGGCATGATCATCAACAGCGGCTGACAATATGGTTGCAGACATTGGGCAACCGACAATGGTGACTGACAATGACAACCGATATATGATGGTCGGTGGAGGTTGGTGATGTCAGATAACAACAATGGGATACACAGCGGTATACTCGTTAGATGATGTTGGGGCAATGACAACCTATATATGAAATATTTCATGTATATTCTATTTATTCGTAACGGAAGTTAACTTAAGTGGCATATATATAGTTCTTAAGGTTACAGAATGGCATCAACGTAAATAAATTTTGAAGGATGATAAATATGTAAATAAAATCATATAGAGTGCTATGCATGTAATTTCCCCTTTTATGAGAAATGTAGCTTCAGTAGATTGCCTTCATTTCCTACAAATACACCCAAAACAATATTACCCCAGCCTCTAAGTACTTAAAAGGACCAAAAATGTTGTGCCAGCAAAACAGCAAAAGAAGACAACAATTAAAAGACAATGCCTTCATTGTTAACTCATACTAAGAAATTTAACACAAAGAAAGAAATCAAGGTAGAATCCAAGAATTTGATAGAGTATAATTCCATAAGTTCAAAGAAAAAATGAAATTAACGCATGTAGATTCGCAAAAAACAATCAAATAAACTTAAGCAATAGCAGACATTGTGTTTTGCAGGTGACCAATAGAAACAAAGATATAATCTGTTCCAGAACTAAACAAGATTTGCTTGCCTGCAAATATTAGATACGGCTTCCTCCGGTAGCCACCCATTGGAAGAACATCAGTGAGAAGGCCCCAAAGAGGCTTCACAATCCATGGAGCAGATGTGATCCCTTGGTACACCTGCGCTGCTGAAGGCTGCACCATCTGCACATCCTTCCAGTAGTAATCAACGGAAACTCTCCATGTTCCACCGCCTAATCCCTGGCTAATTCCATACACCACTATGACCCCATACACAAAACTCCAGTGAGTTGAATCTGATAGAATCCTGAACCAATTCAGAGGCGACAGGAGAAGAAACCCCCGTACACCCTTTGAAGCCCCATTTGGTCTACTTTCATATGGTATTCCATTGATGACCACTATAGGTTCCTTCTCATTTTCCATGATTTCTTCTGACGAAGAAATTTCTGAAGGCAGAAGGGAACTCATGATTTCTTCCCTCTTCGTGTATTGTTCTCTTACAGCAAATCAGAATTTCACATGGATTTTCAATAGAGGATACCAGAAAATCCCAAAAATGAGGAAAATGGCCTCTTGAAACCAACGAAAAACATATGGGCTACTAGGTAATATTCAATGCCTCCACGAACAAAGAGGAACGAGATTATTTTAAGAAGATAAGAGTTTTCAGGTCTCTGAAGATCTGATTTCGTGAAGAACGAGATAAACGAATCAAATGAGTCTATTGTTGAAGATCCCGTAAACACATGTGAACAAACCAAAAAAACTGAGAGTTTATACAAGTAACTAAATGTTCGAAGAGGAAATCCGAAACAACCGACTGCAAAATCTCTTCAATGAAAAACCCACAAAAGAAGATTCAAAATCTAGAGGGAACGAGTTCTAATCCTTAGCTTTGGGACGAAATGGAGAGGGAACAAAGAAGAAAAATGCCCGAAAATTTTCTCCATTCAATCCTAAAGTGAAGTAAACCCCAAGAAGAAACCCCCCAAAAACTTAAAATCTTAGGAACCAAGCTTTCGTCGCTGCGCTACTACGCGGCGGAGGCGGCGGAGGAGGGTCAAGGGAGAAGAAGAGCTCCCGAGAGTCAACTTAGCCGACTGAAAAATTAAAAAAATAGAACAAGTGCTTGCAGATGCCTCATAGATATTTCTTATTCATATAGGTCCTAACCTTTTCCTTAAAGTCATTTCATCTAAGTCTTTTGTTCCACTTGAGTCCAATATGCTGACAACAATTAGTATATATCTATGAATTACTGAGATTTTAAATGATGATCAACATGTTGGTTGAGTCAAAAAATAATGTAAAAAAACGATTCAAAGCCTGAAACTCAATCAAATTATAATGTAAAGTTAATTTAAATCGAGCATTAAACCACAAATCAAGTTTGGGTTTCATTTCAATTTTCATGTAGAGTTCGAGGTAATATTGACTCGAAAAGAAACCCCCAACGCATTGCTTACATTGAGGCCACGTTAGGACTGATAGCTAATAAAACTGAAAATAGAAGTCCTCCGTGAAGATTTTATACAACAATATCCCGTTATTCCTATGTCCGCGGCCCCGTTCATTTACGGTCCAATTTTAAGTACGGCATTAAAAATTAGGGATTTATTTACTTATTTTAAACCTTATAAATAAACTTTTCATCTTTAATATATCAAAAAAAATCTCATCTTTAAATGCATAATTAAATGATAAAAATTTACGACCACACAAATGAGTAAAATTTGAGTAAATTAAATTTAATTTGTGTTTTGAATTTATTTGAACTAAATAATTTTTTTAAGAAAGTGGTCAAATTGTTTGTAATAGTTATAAAAGATTTTTTTAATTTAAAAAAAATTACAAATGCTTTTCAACTATTGCATTTATTCTATATATAGTAATGTTACTGGGATGTTAGATGTATATATACAAATCAATAATCAAATTTTTTCAAAAAAAATACTATTTATAATTTATTACTTCCATTGATTATCTTATATATAATATATTATTTAAACATTACTGGCATGTATTTATACAACCTTTAAAAATTATAAATTTATAAATAGCAAGTTGTGTTTTAATTGTATTGATTTTATTTCAAATGAGTTAATTTTGAGTCTAAAATAATAGAATTGAGTTTAAATTGAGTTATAATTAATTGAAGTTAATGTTATTTTGATAAACTAGCACTTGTTTAGTCAGAGGGTTAATTATTGACTAGAGTTAAAAAATATAATATTATGTGTGATTAAAATAAGATTATTATTATATTGAGATTTGTGATGATAAAAAATAAAATTTAATTTTTTTAAATTAATTCTAAATGATAAAAAAAGATTTTTTTATTACTGAGATAAAAAAACCATTTGTTAGTCTCATTATATGTTATATCCAATAGAAAAATAAATAAGCTGGCCTATATAATTTGTCAAAATGTACATATGAAAGATATTTGTTTCGACGATATATATTTTTAATAAGTGAAGTTTATATCAAATAAAAATATAATTATTCCTTATATAATTTATGTGAATTTCAATTTTGTTTTCTAATTTTGTATAAATTACTTCTATATCTCTAATATTAGGCTATAATATTATGTAAGTTTACAATTTTAAATTTCTAATACCTACAACTATAATGTTGATTAATATTATCATTTTGGTCCCTGAGGTATGCACAATTATCTCAGGCTTGTCAATTTAAATTATGGAAAATTTACATGCTGCACAAACTTTAAATATTAAATTTAAACTATAAGAAGATATATAGTTAATATTTAAAAAAATTTATGACATATAAATAATTATTCCTTAAATATAATTTAATAAAGATATTAAAAATTATAAAAATATAAATTTATTTTTATACTCTCAGCTTGTTCTGTTTGAAAAAGAAAAAAGAAAAATATCAGACAGAAAAAGACGAGAGAGGAGAGGGGCAGGCAATCGCCCCCATTAGCTGCTCCATTGTAAGAGCCAGAGGGAGAGAAGAGAAAGGAGAGGAGATAGGCGGCCCATCCCACCTTTGTTTACTCCCCGTGAGAAAGCAAGCAAGGGAGAGGGCAAAAAAATTTTATTAATATAATTAGTGTAACTCGAGAGTTCAAATGTAAAAAAATTTAAAACATAAATCAGTGTGATATTATATCTTAACTTTTAAAACCTAGATGTAATTTACCATTTACTTTTTACAATAATCCATGAACCCTAAACCTTTATATTCATTTGTTACGCTCTGTTCTTCAATATTATATCTAGATCCTCACTTGCACACAATAACCTAATTTCATTTTAGCAGATTTGTTGTTTTTTTTGTGTAATTCCAGTAAATTTTTGGGATCCTTTTGTAATTTTCTTAATAAATTAGTATTTTTGGGGCTACTTTCACATTTTCACAAAAAAAAATATATAATGATGTAGGCATGAAAAGATTGACAAAAATGGACAAAGATAAGAAAAAAACATTTCAAATAATAAATAAGATAAAAAGTCTTTTTTTTTTAAAAGATGATAAGATAAAATGTTAACATCTTCTAGAAATTTTCCTTTTTATTTTTATTTTTATTTTCTTGAAATAACATTTCTTTAAGGCATAAGAGTGGATGCAACTAAATCCCAAAATACAAAAGGCAGTCAATTTTAGGCTGATTTGAGCATTTTTTTTAACATAAATTTTTTTTTAAATTTAATGAGAGAAAATTTTATTTTACTATTAAAAAATATGTAAAATATGAAATACTTTCAATTCTAATATTCATATTTGTATTAAATGTTAAATAAAGTTGATTTTTATAGTTAAAATTTATATTGGACAAAATACTCACCTCGAACCAAATGAGGTCTTTTAAGATCCTACTTGTGGTAACTTTTTATGCAGTAATTTTCCTTGACACTACGAGCCTATTTATTTGTAAAATATAAATAAAAATATTTATTTAATTAAAAATTATGAATAATATAAAATAAAATTAATTATTATATTGAAATATGCGAAGAATGTAATCTAAAATTAATTATTATGTTAAGATATATAAAAAATGCAATACAAATAAGTCATTATTTTAAGAATATATATAAAATATAAAATAAAATTAATTTTTAATATTAAATTTTATTTGTAATATAATATACTTATTTAAAATTAAATCAGGTTAATTTTAAACTACCAAACAAACAGAAGCTACTTGTAACTTTAAAAACCAAATCGAAGTACTAACTCATTCTGCAGTCAAACAAAGTCACTATTTTTGCTAACAAATTTTTAAAAATAATAATTTATATCAATAATAATAAATATTTTTATTATACAAATATCATAAAAACAGATTAATTCTTCGTGATTTAATCTAACCTACTATGTAATTTCACTTTTTAGTGTTGGTTTAAATTAGACGACACGATAATTCACAGTTGGACCGAGCGATCTAGCCCAAATTTTTCAATGTTACTTTTCAATTTCCAGGCAACAATTTTTCGTGATAGCAACTATATATTACGATAATTGTTTGGGATTTTTACATACAGGATATGAAATTTACACGAAATTACGCATTTCACCATGAATTCTGAAATATTTGAAATGCGTAAAATTTAAATGAATATGGTGTGATAGTGGTAATATTTACGAATTGATGGTGAAATGCGTAATTTCATGTAAATTTCATGTCCTGTATGTAAAAACCCCCAATTATTTATAGTCTTTGGCATAGATGTGTTGCGGGACACAGCTTTTTTACCAAATAATTTTGTGATGAGAAATAAAAATCACTAAAATTATCACTAGCCAGACAATAGTTATCCACTAATTGAACATTATTCTGTTCTCATCTTTCATTCTGTAATATTATTAACTACATGAATTAGCAAACCATGGTCAATGCAAATATTCAAGTTTGATAAAGGAAACTATATATATATAACAATTAAAAAAATGTAGGAACATAAACCGGACATTGCACAAGAACATACAATCATAAAATGAAAAACTCTCAAAATTATTGTGCTTGATCTATATTCAAGAATGTGAATCACGTTTTTTCTTAGGGTAATTTCATTTAGGCTCCTGAGGTTTATTTACTTGACCATAAAAGTCTACAAATCTCAAAATATATCATTTAGATTCACAAAAATATTACACAAGACATCGTGATCTCTTTGTGACAGAATCTTTTCTAGTATGTATTATAAAAATAACAAAAATACTCTTTTTTAATCTATTAATTTTTAAAATATGTCATTTTCAAACGATGGAGCACGAGGTCGTGCGCAGGCCGCCCCTGTGCGAATGCCCTGCGAGCGAGGCCGTGCGCAAGCGACCCGCGCGCGGACGCCCTGCACGCTAGGCCGCGCGCGAACGCCCTGCGAGCAAGGCCGCGCGATGTGGCGACCCGCGCGTGGACCCTGCGCGCGGCCGCTGCCTGCTCTCAGACACCTTGTGCGAGAGGCGGCCGCCTGCGCAAGGTGAGGGTAAAACTTTATTTTTTTTTTATTTTTTTTTATGAATTAATAATATTTTAAATAAAAAATATTATGTTGAACCTAGACCTGGGCATTGGGCGAGTGGCCCGACGGGCTAGCCAAAGCCTGATAAATTTTAAACGGGTTTGGTCATTCATTTTGGCCCGATATCCGAGTTTGGCCCAGCCTGAACCCGATTTGACTTAGTCAAAGCCCGTTTAAGCCCAGCCCGCGCCAAACCCGGCTCGCCCATGTTGAAAATGATGATGTTGCCATATATACTTCTTTTGATAATATTTATATTATAATAGATATTATTAAAATTATATTTATTAGGTTCTAATTTTTTTCTTTGGTTATTGAAGAAATTAAATGAAAACATGAAGCGTACTATCTTAGAGTCCTCATTAATTTGTTTAACTATTTTAAATTAATATCCTAGAAAAGATATTATTGAATTTTGTAATTATCAACTTAAATAAAATTATATTAATATGTAATTATGAAAAACGTAAATAGCAATATTATAGTATGCTAGAATGTCTAGGACTTAAATTATATTTGAATATAAATTTTAGACACTTTGGCTTCGTTTAGTTTGAGATATTTTTTGGCCTAAGAAAATATTTAACTACAAAAATCAACTTTATTATACATCTAACACAAATATGAATATTAGAATCAACTTTATTTTATATTTTATACATTTTTTAATATAAAACTAAAGTTATTTGATATTAAACTTAAAAAATAAAAAAAAAATCTCTAGTCCAAAAAACAAATTCAAATCAAATAAAGCCGTGGGTAGCCCGGCCCGCACATTGGGCGGACTTGGTAATAAAAGTAGGCTCGTAAGTCGAGCTAAGCCCGACCCGAGCCCGATTTGACTTAGTCAAAGCCCGGTTAAGCTCGGCCCATGCCAAGCCCGGCCCGCCCATTGCCCAGGTCTAGTTGAACCTAATTGGAAGTTTTTTAGAAATAGTTAGGGCCCTAGTAAATCATATATAATTATTGTGGACTTAGACGACATGTTTTGACGTTGGTAGGCCGTTATAATAAACTTAGACAAACCTCAAGGGCCTAAGTGAAATTATCGCTTGGTGACAGGCAGTTAAGGGCAATCCCCTTCTCGAAGTCCCAGCTCACGATCATGACGCCTCGGCAATTGAGAGTCAAGGGTAACTCCTTCTCTAAAACCCCTTCTCGAAGTCCCAGCTCATAGTCAAGTCAGCTTGGTGACGGGCAGTCAAGGGCAATCCCCTTCTCGAGGTCCCAGCTCACAATCATGGCGCCTCGACGACTGAGAGTCAAGACTTCCACGAAGCAGCTCAACTATGACGAGCTAACGACTCTGCAGGGACTTCCATGAAGTAGCTCAACCATGACGAGCTAACGACTCTGCAGGTAGTAATCTCTTCTCTAAGATCCCTCGTCGAACAGCTCTCCTCTAACAACTCTTCTCTGCAGCTTCCACGAAGCAACTCAACCATAACGAGCTAACGACTCTGCAGGGAGTAATCTCTTATCTAAAACCCCTCGTCGAACAGCTCTCCTCTAACAGCTCTTCTCTGCAGCTTCCACAGCAGCCCAACCACGTCAAAACTGATAACTCTGCAGGAAGGATTTCCATTGAGGTCCATCGAATCACCATGATGAAAATTAGCACGTACATCAATGCACGTTATGCTCTGGAGGGGGACATGTTAGAACCTTCTCTAACACCCCTTGCCGTACAGCAGCTCAACAGCAGCCCCTTGTCGAACAGCAACTCAACAGCAGCCCCTTGTCAAACAGCAGCTCAACAGCAGCCCGCTCAACAGCAGCCCCTTGTCGAACAGCAGCTCAACAGCAACCCCTTGTCGAACAGCAGCTCAAAGAGATATCCCAAGAATGTACCCTTCGTACTACTGCGTCAGCTCAGCATTTAAGACAGCATGGGAGTCCACTCCCTAATCGTCCTTTGCAGGAATAGGTGTCAGATGTGACATTCGACCTATTATGTCCCCACCTCTCCAGGCTATAAATAAGGGGAAGGAGGATGCTCAAGAGGGGGCTCTTTCTCTCTGGCTGAGCTGCCCCTCTCTCTCTATCCCTCTCTAGTACTCAAGCTTTGTAAGAGACGAGATTCGATTAGTGGATTCAAATCGCCTAAACGGCGTCGTGATTTTTCCCTCGGACACTCGGGTTTCCACGTAAAAATTGTCGTCTCATTTCTCTCTGTTGTAGCACATTTTTTGCATCAACAGTTAGTGATGCAAGGTCATATTTATAAACATTTTCCTAGCTATTTCTAGACTCCCCTTCCTCCTTTAAGGTCATAACTTGGATCCCTCATATCTACAATCAGGGACCATGGAATGATAATAGACATGATAAATAACATTAAATATCCATCCTGCCTCATCCTCTACAAGTGTTACTCCCATGCTCTTTATAATGCGATCAACTCTTTTATAATCATTTATTTATCTGAGTATCCACATTTCACTTACACTAGTCTATAGCTGTTTTGTCACTTAATCTCTCAACATTAACCCCGATATAACATAGGTGATCATCAAATAGAAATCTTATAGGACTCCCATTCAAGCTGATACTCCTCCCTTTTAATCAACCTACATTAGTTAAGGGGTTAACATCCTCCTCTATAATCTTGTTATCATAGTTAATAGGGCTGAGATATTTAAAGTTCTTGCATCAACGAACTACTATTCCATCTAGTCTTATAACATTGGTACTTCTTTCTTCATAATTACCAAGTCTATAATGCATGTACTTTATCTTATAAGAACAAAGTCAAGAAACTTTCTGGGTGGGAACCAGAGCACAAACTCGATTCCATTTGCCACATGTCACCTTTAGAGGAAGACAAGTTGTTTTGGGCTAAAATGGAGAAACTAAAAGTTCCAAATGCTACAACACCATAAACAATTCCTAAAAGAAAATGGCCCTCAAATGGGTGCATGGTCTTGGGAGATCTCTACACAACCTAGGATGAAAACATTGCTATAGAGAAACTACACTATTTGAAGACCTTTGTTTTTAAAGTGCTCCAAAATTCCAACTTTTAATATATTCTCTCACAAGCCTTGTTAATTAGATCAATATCATACCAAAAAGAATATTTCACCAATCTCTTATGCTTAGTCAACTCATCTATCACTAAAGTAAAAAGGTAAAACCTTAAAACAGGACCTTAGTGTGTTCAATAGTTATGCAGAAGAGAAGAAAGAACTCAGATCCCCATTACTTTTCACCAGAGAACATAGTTCAGTCAACTTCTGCTGGAAAAGAAGCATCTGAATGCAATCAAAGCAACTTGTATCCATTAAAATTATCCAACAGAAGTAAAACATCATCCTAAAGATTATAAGCTAACATTTTCTACAAAGTTGAAGGTTTCCAGAACACAAGGTAAGCTAACAAGTAAAAAAGACGAAATTCTTGAACTATATAACCTGTTTAATTTATTACACGCATGAAACAGTGAATAAGATACAGGATCCACAATCCGATAATTATCAGTTTCATCAAATTCCAAGCAGTTTATATTTTCAAAAAAAAAAAATCCAAGCAGTTTACAACTTTGAAGACATTCAAAAACTTCCCCAAATTCATACAGAATACCAATATTCATGTAATTTTCCACAGACCAAACCACACAAAAACCGTAATACCAAGCATCTGGATAATAGATCGAAACAAGCATCACTCAGATTCTAGTTGATAGCTTTAGAAGGAGGTAAGGCGACCAACGACGGGATACTTAGCTTGAAATTTCCTGATCCAGTCATCCAGAACACCGATCTCCTTCTCGGTGAGGTCGTCAAGATCACCGGAGATGTCCTCCTCGTTCTTGCTCATTTTGGCGAGAGCGCGACTGACTTCGCGGCCGGCGAAGACGGCGTAGTCGCCGCCGGGGCCGTAGAAGGACTTACCGGCGGTGACGTCGAAGACGGTGCCGCGAATCGACACGTAGATGGGCCTGTCCTCGTCCGATCCATCGTAGCTCTGCAGCTGCTCCGCCGTCAATTCCATCTTCAAGCTCTCGCAGGCGTCGGGGGGGGAAAGAGATCGGCCTGCTGATGATCGCTCACGAATTGAGCAATTTTGGTTCATCTAAAGTATTTTTAAAGGTGCCATCAAAAAAAAAAAAAAATTATCAAAAAAAAATATTTAAAGGGTTCCATATAAAAAAGTTTTTTTTTAAGTGTGGCAAAAAAAGGGTTTTAAAGCCAAAAAAGGGTTTTTAAAGGGATTACCTTTAAAAAAAATATTTTTAAACGGTTACCAAAAAAAGTATTTTTAAATGGTTGTTAAAAACAGCATTTTTAAACTTTCATAAAAAAAGTATTTTTAAAGTTTCTCACTTAACAAATCTTTCATAATAGTACAAAAATGAGACCAAAAGAATAATTAACTTATGAGAGCCTTTGCCGGATTTACGACTTAATTTGGCTCCGGGGCTTCGGCATATGTCCAATCACACTTGAGCCCAATTAGCTCGAGCTAAAGGGATTCCGAAAATGTAGACTAGGAAGGAGAGAGAGAGAGAGAACATACTCACTTGTCACCCCAAAATTATTCTCATCACTAATCACTTAATCGTAAAAATTTAAATGTTTATATTTACAATCTCCTAGCTTTGTTGAATAATTATAATTCATTGTCAAAGTTAAATATATAGATATCCATTGCTGAAAAGGTTAAATAGAAGGTAAGAACAACTAATACATATGTAATAAATTCTTTAAACAAAATGGCAAGTCAAGTGAATGCATAGTTTTAAGTTTCACTCACAAGCGTCAATGTTACGCCTATGGTCGAAGAGGACAGGAAGTAATTGTCAGGTGATGTACTAAAAAAAAAGAATCACTGAAGTAAAGTGCAACTCCTTACAAGCTTTTAGACCAAATAATAAGTAGTAAGAGAGGTACAGAAATGAATCGTCTCATATCGGAAAGGAGAAAAATTCTAAGCTGTACAAGTAGATAACGTAATCTCAAACAGTAAGGACACCTTTTGAGAAAAAACCGTAAAGGATTGGAGTAGTATTAGAATAGGTGACCTCCTGAAAAGCACTCAAGTTATGTAGATTTCTAAGGCCAAAATGATTGATACCTCTATATTAAAATCATGAGATGTTATAGTCAATATTAAAGACGATTTAAAATTTTAACATTTTTTTCAATTTCAACCAAAACCAAAACTCTAGTGTTTTATGATAAACTTCCTTGAAGCATTGATTTTTGGGTCAAAACTCAAAGCTTATGGCGAGTATTTTTGTTGAAATTATTGAAATAAAAACTACTAAAACTACTGAAATTAGCACTTCAAAATTGTGATGAAATCAAAACTGTAATCAAGTTATAAAACCATGACTCAAAAAAATATTATATATATATATATGTGTGTATACGCATGCGTGCGTGTGTGCCCATGTGTGTTAATAGAGAAATACCATCAAGCTAAGGTAGCATATATAATCAAGATGAGTACAACCGAGAAAGCCTAACTAAAGGTAATTATTAAGAACAGAAAAAGGAAAAAATAGAATACCAAGAATTTATGTGATTCAAAGGTGGTCTCCTACTAGGTTGCACTAAATAGCAAAAATTCCTGTAATTAAGCCTTGGCCTATATCACATTAAAAAAATAAAAACTAGCAATTCAATGAGTGTAAAAAACTCTATCACCTACTGGGATTTTGCAAAATTTTTTTGGGAAGGGTAAACAATTATACTGGGTGACATCCTCAAAATAAGCAAGATATATTATAAAATTGCAATTTGATAGTGTCTCCAAAACATGTACAAAAAAGAAAAAAAAAGGATCTTAAAGATTTCTTTTCTCGATATCTCAAATGATATTCTAGATGATGATAGATGAGTCACCTTCAATCTACATGCCTTCTACTCAATGTTTAGAGTCAGTTCCACTAAATCCAAAAAGTAGTTTACGGAAGAGTCAGAAACGAGCACAAAGCAATGGATTGAGATAAAGAATGAAAAAAAAAGGTGACAATAAGGGCTTCCTAGAGTCCTACCCCTGTCCAGAGGAGCAAGAATGGGAAATAAGGAGTATGTTAATGAAGACTACTAGCAAAAGATAAATTAGCTAGCTAGCTTAAAGATTTTACTTGAATACTGCAACATGCTATTTATAGTTATTGGGGGTAACCCTTTGCCATTGATCTTTTGTTATTGAGTTGGCAACGATAATTGGGATGTTGAGACATGGCCCAAAGTTACTATCAGGTGCATGGTAGTATAAGTATATAATCTTTTTGCAGAAGGGAACAAATACCCTACTCTTTTTGTCCTTTATCACCACTAGCACCAGTCTAAGATGTGGGAGACTATGTCACACGCTCTTCAAAGAAAAACTCACATGCTCTTCGAAGGATATGACGTGAATATGCCTGAATTCAGTTAGGCGAGTCGTGCTAGGAAGTCTGAAGGCTAATAGATTAACTAGTCACCTTGTTTGAAATGATTTTGGGAGGTTCCCATGCATAAAGAGTAAGAGCTACCAAGAGATTTTAAAAATCATGAGTGAATATCTGAGATTTGAGCGTATGGAGATCTGCAAAAATCTCGAGGCTACCTATTTAGCAGTTCCTTCACCTAGCGTTGCCATTATTGGGTGCTTCACCCTTGTTGAAGGCTGATTCTGTAAGTCCAAGTAATCCAATCAAGTGCAAGCTAGTCCACAAGAATGCAACGTGGATGACTAAGATCTACATTGCATATGTATAACAAATTTAATATCTTTTATACTCTTTATGCAACATGCAATTATTAATGTGATTCTTGTGGAGCTTCTTCTTGGCCAGTGAGAAGGGAGTTTGCTTGAAATTAGGAGGTTTTAGATTCAAATTTACACTGCTATAATTTTTAATTGGAGTAGTAGAAATTGTAATATTTGGAGCAAAGAATAAAAAAAAACTATTAATGTGTTCTTCATATTTCATTGGCCAATTTTTACCAGTATTGTGTGGTGTACCTTTCCCCAATAATGTATGTATATGTTCTTAATTCAGCACTCAGAGCTTCTTCTTCTTGAGAAAAAAAAAAAATCTCTTGAATGTTGCTTCCAGACTCATCACTGTCGTCAGCGCTGCCGATCTCCCATGGCCACGATCTAAATCCTCGCAATCCGAAGCACAACAAATCAAGATCAGAGAAAGAAGATGAAGACGATCATAACCCAAGCTCGCACTGGAAAATCGGAGCTTGAAAGGCACTGAGCTCCGCCAGAATGGCGTCGTCATGGCAGTCGAAGTACGTTTGCACTTCTTCGGGGAAGCTGCGGCGCGGCGTTTTCCGGTCGGACTCCTGCGGCGACCCCGCAGACGTCGCCGCCGACGGAGACCGCTCCAGCATTTCCTTGAGCTTTGGCGACTGAAGCAGCAGTCCGAGTGCCGTCGAAGGCGCAGCGGCAGCTCCCCCAGCGTGCTGGCAAGGTGAGATTTTAGTTCCGAAGAGATTTTCGTCCTCCGTCTCAGTGGCAGCCACCGGCGGCGATGGGTGCTCTTCGCCGGCGTCATCTTTGTTTGGGCGGAGCCACTTGATGTAGCGGCTGAGGTCGAAGTTCGTGACGGCATTGAGGCCGCGGTACTCGATCGCCGCCATGTCGTAGGCGGTCGCCGCCTCCTCTTGCGTCGCTGAGAAGAAGAAACAGAGAAGATGAAGCAAAGTTTTGTTTTTTTAAAAAAATGAAGCAGAGTTTTTTATAATAAAAGATGAAGCAAGCAAAGCTTTTTTTTTATTTTTTTGATAATAAAAGATGAAGCAGAGTTAACAAAGGCTTGTTTGTGCGTGTATATATTTATGTATATAAATAATATATTTTAAATCTTAAATAATTTTAATATTAAAATTAATTTTATATTACATTCTACATTTTTAAATAAAAATTTATTTTACATATTAAACCCATCTCAAAATCAAATTAAAAAAACATGCGCTCCTTCTCCTAAAACAAATTAAAATTTAAAAAAAAAACCTCAAGCATAACTATTAAAAAAAAGATAAATTACATTTAAATTTTTTAACTTAAGGTATAATATTTATTTTATTATTTTAAATTTTTAATATCTAGACCTTTACTCTTTAATATAATTATCAATAGAGGCCTTTTTTTAATTTTTAATAATTATTTTTTTAAAATAATTATTAATTTATTATTCTCTCTCTCTCCATCCCTCCCCCTCTGTCTTTCACGAGAAGTTATTGGGTTCGGACGGCGCACCGTCCGAAACCCAATCAGAGGGCGCCACATGTGCCATACAGCTGGGTCCGGGCACACGTGGCATCCTCTGATTGGGCTTCCGAACGGTACGTCGTCCGCACCCAATAATTTTTCGTCTCCCACCTCATCTTCTTTTCCCCTTGAGAGAGAGAGAAAGATAAATTAGTAATTTTAAGTAATAAAAACTTTTAAAAGGTCCTTATCAGTAATTATATGAAAAATTAAAAATTTGAAATTATAAATTTGTGTGATATGATGCACTAAATTTAGATACTTAAATATAATTTATCCTAGAAGAAGACTTATTTATAGGTAGTGGAGTGTGGACTACTTATTGGACTACTTGTTGGACAAAATATTAAACTTAATATTTTGACAAATTCTAATATCAATAAATTTTTTGCTTGAACAAGTAAATTTTTTTTTTTTTTTGAACAGGTAATTGTTAAAGGAGGGATGTTTTAAAAATAAAAAAGGCTGGATATTTTTCTAATTAATGTACATTATTAAATTTTATCTGTAATTATAACAATTTCATGGGCTGCTTGACAGCTAAACATTTGTTATTAAGTTATTTATGAGTACTTGAGTGAAAGATAGTTCATCTGAACACACAATAATTAGAGTTATCAATTTGTAAAGCTGGTCTTAATTAAATTAAAATATTGGTTTTGGTGTGATATTTTTTATTTAAATCTCAGATTTAATATAAGAGTTTCTGTAGCGTTTAAAATTTTGTTCTTTTAAAATTAAATTTTATGTATAGTTTGGCTTGTAAAATTGTTTTTATTAGAAGATTTAATGTGAGACTTTTCCATTACAAAGTTTTCGTGCAGGCGCCTAAATGCTTTGAATTAATTAATTTCAAACTCATTCAAATCGATGAAAATCTTTGCACTAAAATTAAGTTTGAATGAACAATAGTAATTCTAAATCTAGAATATACTATTTTTATACAAAAAAATGCTAATTTTATCTATATATATGATTTTTATACACATACAACTCAAATTTTTAATATGACATATATCAACTTAAATTGTAAATAATCTAAAGTATCACTTTTTAGTGATCTTAATTTCTGATGTACTATTTTTTTATCAAAGAGAAATGTAAATTTATATAAAACTTATTTAAAATTAAGATTAACTGTATGTATGAGTTTAATAAGTGGCTGGAGTACTAAAAAAATCTTGCAGATAAAGATGTGAAGTAATAATGGAAAAAAAAATTCCGATGGCATAATTTAATATTTTGTATCCATCAAATTTATGGTTTTAAAAATGTAAAGTTTATATTTTTATTTTGTAGGGATAATTATGAAAAAAAATCTAAGATTTTAAATAATTTCTTCTTTCAAAGCTTATTATAAACTTTATAATTAGCATTTTATAAATATTCCTGCCACATGTCATAGCATGAAATTCTTGGCATTAACTTATTAAATAAGTTATATAATTATATGTTCAAACAGTAAAAGAAGCAACGTAAACAATCTCCTCACACAAAATTGTTGAAATACTTCATTATATCAATAATAAAAAATAAAAAAAAATTATTACAACAAATAATTTAATAAAAATTCAATGAAATATTTGATATTTACCGAATGTCCCGAGATATAGGTATCTATTGCCAAAAACGCGGCCAATCCGAGCTTCCCATCTTCCATTATGATGGTGTCTAAAAATTTCAAAACAAATAAAATTTGTTTTAGATAAAATTAATTAGAGGCTCTTGAGAGATTTTTTTTTTTTTTCAGCTTGCTGGTTATGAGTTAAAGAATTTAGCATTCTCATATTGTAGTCCAGAATTTAAATCGTATTTTATTTTTAATTTAAAGTCCTTTTCATCATTATTTTTATATATGAGACTAAATTTATTATTTTGATCTGATTTAATAAAATATTAATTTCACATCATTCAAATAAATTCACGTGACAAATGACGCGATTGGTAATACGCTACTATTTTATATTAATTTGCCCAACGCAAAGCCCCTATGATTCAACTGAATCCACAGCAGATTACGTTAATCAAGAATTAGTCATGCATCACTGCCGTTCAAATCTGATCCCACGGACAGGATTAACATTACTAATTCTTAATTACTTATTTTGTAATTTATTTACTGCTTAAAAGCTTGGATGGCCAATCTTTGTGAGATGCCTTGCTAATTTTTGTGCATTTAATTATTATAGAAAGTGTTGCTTATTGGATAAATATTTAATAAATGGGATAAAATATTCATGAGAAATTTACACACATATATATATCATAAAAAATTTTAAATATTTATATTTATTTTTTATAAAATTTAAATTATAAAATAATATGTAATCAGAAGATGTAATATTTAAAATTGTAAATGGCATATGTATTTGTTCAAATTTTTTATTTTATTTTTAGACATCATAATTCCTTTTACTTCAATTAAAAAAACTGTAATAATAATATAATTTGAATAGCGAACTCCCTTAATATTTAGGGATCATTTGATTCAATGATATCTTAATGTTATGTTATGCTATGTTATCTAAATAAAGTAATTATTTGATTTAATGATATTTATAAATAATCTTCTATTAGATTATAAAATTATTAATCAAAAGATGACATCTCGATTACATAACACCAAGATAATAACGATCCAAACGTCTTAGAGTATACCAGAAATGCTAAAATATTTATTCACTGACTTTGTTTAGATAATTTTTTAAGGATGATTATATATATTTATATATAAATATAGACGATGATTTTCTGATTATATAAGAAACTCCTCTTACCTTGCTACGCCTCTGTATTTAGAAGCTCCTCTTGAAAATCCACTGCTCTTCCTGCATTCCTCACAAAGAAAAAAACTAATAAATCGCAAAAATTTGAAATTACATCTCGATCATACATTTAAATTTCTAGGCTAATTAATAATTAAAGATTTAACATATAGTAGAATAAAATTGTATCGTAATAATATTATAAAACAATCATTTTTTTAAAAAAAAATCTCAAAGATCACCTAAAATTACTTCTACGAAGCAGCTAGTTCGATTTTAATTTAATGTTATATGATGCTATTTAATCAAAATATTAAAAAAAATTTATAATTTGATAAATTATTTAAATAATATTACAAAATTATAAAATCACTCAAAAATAGTCAATATTTAAATGTGACCTCATCTATGAGCAATAATAGTGACGAAGGAAAAGTTCAGAGAGGAATATGAGGATTTGATTAATGATATAGAAATTGGACCCAGCAAATTTCAAAGATAAATTTCTACTCAATCCATGAAATTTGTACCACCACTCTTTTATGCATAATAAACTAATAATGAATCAAACAAATTAAATCCTATTAGATCATTTAATTATCAAGATTAAGAGATAGTTTAAGATCTAGGCTTGATAAATATCTAATCTAATTTTTGAGGTAATTATATTCAGGTTTTTGTGAAAAAAATGAAAATATTCTGTCCAGATTTCTCCTACTCAAAAATTATTATTCATAAAATCATTTTGATAAATTTCATTAAATTTCAGCATTCAGCTACACTTTTTAAATATATATTTAAATATTTATAAATTTCTTGAACGACCGTTTAATCTGTTTTTTCCCCCCTAAATTTACCTTCTCAAGGAGCCAATGTACTCTTCCTTGGACTGACCTTCCATCTCTTTCAGTTCTTCTTGGTAGTTTGATAGCTAGCATTTTCCACAAACAGAAGATTCGTAAAGAAATGAATCAGAGAAGGGAATCATGAACTGAGATTAAACAAGGATTACCGGAAAATTCAGGACGGTTTCTCGCCCCCAATACTTCAACGCAGCCAAATCGTAAGCTCGAGCTGCTGCGGATTCATCACCATACGCTCCTATAGCAATTTCAGATAACGATTCAATGAAATCTTCGTAGAAAATCACGGAGGAAGCACATTCAGCCATGAAAATCGAGAGAATCTCACCAAGATAAACTGCATTGAGGTTCGGTTAATTGTGGATTCGATCGGCGGAACACGCGAAACAGATTGTTAGAAGAAAATCGAATCAAAACCCTAATCGAAACAAAATAAATCGAAGAGCAATTGAATCCAGGGAACCTTGTCTTCCTTTCTTGTTCTGGGATTCGTTCCAGCAATTCTTATCCCAGAGATGAGCCTCGTACTTTCCCGTCCACCGGTGCCTGTGCCGACGAACAGAGCAGATCCAGATCCGACTCAGACTAGCAGTAAAACCCCCAAACAATAGCGTATGAATCTGGTAGATTTAAGACGAGATTGAAGGAAGAAAGAGATCGGAGAACCTCGTGACTCCGCGGTAAACAGAGCTTCTCCGAGAGGGAGCTTCCCTGGGAACGCTCTTCCTCATCCTCTTCACCTTTACGACGCCATCGCTGCCGCAGCCGGCGACCTTTTTGCTGCTGGAGATCGGACTGCTCTGCTTTTTCTTCGCCATTGGGACGTGGACTTTGGAGAGAAGGCCGATGATTTTATGGGGAGATTTGGGGAGGCAGACTAGAGAGAGAGAGAGAGAGATACGGGTGAGAACGACCCAGGTTGCAGTCATAAATCGATACGAGCTCTAATCCAGCCAGCTCAAATCTCTCAATAAATTAAAAATTATATTAAAATAAATTAAATTGTTTTTATTAATTTTTAAATATGAGTTAACCCTATTTATCGACTTATCTAATGTATACTCTATTTACATCTTACATTGTATTTAAAAAATAAATAAATAATTATATCAAGAAATTTATTATTTTTATTTCAACAATAGCATTTGATCCGATCCGATGATGAATCAAACTTGACTTCACAAAATTAATTGAATTTAATTCAAGTTAAATATCGACTTAAAAAGAGAGATGACGAGTCCCGAGTTGAGTACCGAGTTGCAGAGAATTTTTGATGGAGAGGAGGTGGGGGCCGGCATTAGGATGGAATTTGGCTGGGAGCTAATGGCAGAATAGACGGCGCCGGCCTCCCTCATTATCCCTGCATATTATTATTTTTTCTAATCGATTCAAAATTATTTAAAATTTAAAATATTTACAAAATATTTTATAATACTGTGAATGTGTGACGTTATAATAATTATGATATTTGTCACAATTTTTTGCAATTTTTTATAATTGTATTGAAGTTATATTTTACTCCCCTATAAAAAAAGAAGTTATATTTTACTGTATAATTGTTTTGAATTATTTTATGAAAGTAATTATACTGTATTATATAATTATGATAAACAATACTTCCATATAGATTCTTATATTAATTGGGCATTTGATTAGATCTTTTAGGTCCTGTTTGACGCAATGATTAAAATAGTACTAGTTTAAAAAACAACAATAATAATAATTAATTTTTTTTAATTATTCTATACAATTTTTAATATAAAAAATATTATTTTATTTTATATACTTAATAATTTTTAATAAAAATATCAACTTTATTTTACATCCTAAATCAAAATATTCAAATCGAGTATTTTGATGTAGAATGTAAAATAAAGTTAATATTTTTATTAAAAATTATTAAGTATATAAAATAAAATAATATTTTTTATATTAAAAATTGTATAAAATAATTAAAAAATTAATTATTATTATTATTATTATTATTATTATTTTAAATTAGTACTATTTTGATCCTGATTTTGGTCCTCGCAACAAACAGGACCTTAAGGCTTATTTAAGTTCGAGAATACTTAATTTCAAAAACTTTTGTAATTGTTTAAAAAGATATATACGGTATAAAATAAAGTGAATTAATTATATTAAAAATTATATTTAATGTTAAATAAAGCAAATTAATTTATTGAGAATTATATTGAACGTGAATTAAAGAGCTTATTTAATATCAAAAATTATGTAGGATGAGAAATACAAATTTTTGTTTAATGAATGTGACCCGTAAGATGAACTCTTATTGGGTTCGAACGCCTAATCATGTTAGGCGTCTGTCTCCCAGTCATCGCTCACGTGCTTGTGGTGGCTCCGCACATCACGGCAACAAAACAACGCTCCCACGTTCGATTGCTCGATCTAAATGAGCCAAAAGTTCAACTCGATAATGATTTCGGGATGATTTTGAGACTCAACTAGATCCAGCTCAAGATCGGCTCAATTTTAAAAACATATTATATATATATATGTATATATTTACAAGATAATTAAATCCAGGTCCCTGAGTTTAATGCTTAATAGCGCACAAGTCCAAGTTTTTAAACTTATAACATCGGGGTCTGAGTTTCAATAAATTAGCAAATGGTTCCTTTTTTATTTATTATTATTATTATTATTATTTTAAAATTACCATTATACCCCTCAGCCTCTCTCCCTCCTTCCCGCCTCTCTCTCTCTCCTATCTATCCCTGCGCACAGGCGATGCCGCGCGGCTGGCTGCAAGACAGAGAGAGAGAGAGGCGGGGAGGAGAGAGAGAGAGGCCGAGGGGTATAATGGTAATTTAAAAAGACTTATTTGATAATTTATTAAAACTCAAGACGCCGATGCTATAATTTAAAAAATGTAGACCCATGCGTTATTAAACATTAAACTCAGGGACTTGAATGTAATTATCCCTAATATATATTATATATAATGTATATGTGATATAATATATATTTGTATATATATATATATATATATATATATATATTATGAACCGAGCTGATCTCAGATCGACTCGAGCAAACCCGACTTGAAAAAATAATTGAGGTTTTTTTTCGAGCTGGCTCGAAAATGACTCAAAATCGACTCAAAGTCAAAATGGATCGACTCGAGCCGGCTCAAAATCAAAACCAATCAACTTTGAGCCAGTTTCGAGTTGATCGAAATTTGATCGATTCAATTACAAGCCGATATTGCCTTGGCTCGAAATCGGATTGATAGCAGCCCTACGCACATGCAGTTATCAAGGGAAGTACGTCTGAACCGAATAATTTTTCCGGAACTTCATTAATTCAACCTGACATTTATTGATTTTTAACAAAATTTTAAAAATAAACATTATTAAATAATTATCATTTACTAATTATTAACCGAAGGTATACCAGGGTGGGAAAAATTATTGAGTGCGGACAGCGCACCGTTCAGACACCTAATCAAAGGGCGCCGGTGTGCCCGGACCCAACTGTTTGGCACACGTGGCGTCCTCTGATTGGATTCCGAACGATGCGCTGTTCGCACCTAATAACTTCTCCCAGGGTGGAGCGACTCCATTAATTAAAATTAATAAGAAGTCTACATAAAAGATTATGTTAAAATAATTTTAAAATCACACATGAAAAGGAATTATATATACATACGACAAAGTAATATAATAATCTGGGGCAATTAGTTATATATGGCTCTGAAAGATCATATTTGCATTTAATAACTCTTTAAATTTTATTTATATATATATATTACACAAGATAATTATTAATATTATAATAATAATATTTTATTAATAGTATTATTATTAAATCTTAATTAACCTAACTCAAATAATCATATTAGTGATCACAATAGCAACAAGAATAATCAGTGGCCGTATTTTTTAAAAATAAAATCTCACAAAATTACATTCATATAATTTTTAAATTTTAAATATAAGTAAATATACAGAATTGTTTCGCATATTTCTTAAATTATTTGAAGATATGCATGTGTTTAATTAGCTTTTTTCATTAAATTTTACATTAAAAAAAGGCTTTGATGAACATTTATGTATGTTAATTCACTAATTATATTTATTTTTAAGGGATAATTAACTACATGCCACACCATTTAGTTTTATTTATGTCTTATCCATCCATTCTTAATTAATTATGTTATGCACACTCAAAACATTATAAAATCTTACATACACATATTTTAACTTATTTTTATTATAATGAGTAATCATAATTTTTCAATAAACTAACTATAATTAGATTACAAAAAATTTGAGTCGTTCATCATATTTTTTTAAAGATATTTAAATATATTTTGAATAAAAATTCTAAAACTTTAATGTTTAGGTGACGCCAAAGGAATGAGATATCTGCGACGTGAATTGATTTTAGGACAAATCAGCACTTTAGTATGGTATTGAGAAAGAAAAAAATATGTACTATTAAAAGTAAAAATATAATTTTAATAATTTACTAACAGAATTTTTTTTTCAAATAGATTTTGATTAAGTTTTAACTCAAGTGTGTGTATATAAGATTTTATAATATTTTGAGTGTGCATAACGTAATTAATTAAGAATAGATGGGTAAAACATAAATAAAACTAAATGATATGACATGTAAGTAATTATCCATATTTTTAATGCAGCTGTTAGTAGACTACGGCACAAAAATCTTCACTTAATATATCTTACGTTGAATTGTATCATACTTCTGAATTTTTTTAATAAAAAATAATTTAAGAAATATATGAAGAAATTTTTTTTATATATTTATATGTATTTAATGCAGTATTGTTTCTATTTATTTTTAGATAAAAAAAATCCAGGAGTCGCTACTCGCTCGAACGAGCAACTCAATTTTAGTGCTCATTTTACTAATAATTAATTAATTAATCAATTAGTGATACTTAACTTTAAGGATATATTTGTTTATAAAGTTAATTTAATAATGTTAAAATTAAATTTAAATAAAATTTTTTATTATTAAAAAATTGTGAATGAGATGAAATAAAATTAGTTATTATGTTGGGATATGTGAGGGATGCGAAATAAAGTTAATTTTTAATATTAAATTTTACGTGTGATATGATATACCTAATTAAAATTAAATCAGATCAATTTTTAACTTCACAACAAACAGAGCCTAAAAATTTTACATTGATTTTAACGAATATATATATATATAATATAGAAATAGTTAAATGTATTACCCCCATCGAGATGTCAAATTAACTAAAATTTTTAAGGTAAGTTTCACTTACGACTCTTATACTTTAATTAATATCAAATTTATAATTTAAAAAAAATTAATAATATTAATATTAACATTTCAGTTAGACATATTTTATTTAATTTGATATTTGTTTTATTTTTTAAATAAAATTTTTATTTAAATAAAATATTTAAATATAAAAATGATTAAAAAAATTCACACTCTCCTAACTTTCATCTCAGTTCGGGAGGCATCGCTGCTATGCCACTGCACTTAAGTCTCGTTTGGTTAGAGTCAGATTTTTTATTCAACACAAATTTTAACTATAAAAATTAACTTTATTTCACATCTAATATAAATTTAAATATTAGAATTTAAAGTATTTCACATTTTACACACTTTCTAATATTAAAATAAATTTCTCTTTCATTAAATTAAAAAAAATAAATTTTTTTTTGTATTTCACATTTTACACACTTTCTAATATTAAAATAAATTTCTCTTTCATTAAACTAAAAAAATAAAATCGAACCAAACGAGACCAATAGTATGCATGTTAGAGCTATGGACGTGCGCCCTTATGCACCAATGCAACGCACGAGCGCTACCGCACAAGGCCGTGGCTTCTATAAGGCAGTGGCCCGTTGTAATGTTGGCCAAGCCTAAAGCGGAAGAGTGAAAATATTTTTACCCTCCTATATTTAAATATTTAATTTAAATTTTTTAATATATATATATATATATATATATATATAATGTCAAATTAGGGAAAAAATAATTACATTGAAATATTAATGCATTATTAAAAAAATTTTAAAGACTTGAACCTAATACTACCTTAAATTGTAGTGACCTAAATGACATTTATCCAAAATCATTTTTAACTCTAATTAAAAAACAAATATTAAAATATACACAAATCCTATGATAATAACTAGTGTTAATCCATTTCATACTGTTTACATACTATTTACAGATGATGCATTGGTTTAGTCGAGGTTTTAAAATTCGGCTGAAACTACTGAATTTTGATAGCTTCAGATCAGTTTCGATCGAAACCAACTCAAAAAAGCTACCAACTTTCAGTTTCGGCCGAAACTTAGTAGTTTTGGCAATTTTGACTTAGTTTCTATACTCGGCCGAAATTGTCAAAACTCGCCAAAATGGCCAACTCATTTTTTTCCAAAAAATAACATTTAAAAATTATCCGTAGTCTGAGACACTCGTCTTAAGTCTTCTGTTTATAATTAATTGAATGCTTGTCATGTCATCAACTTCTTCCCCGTCTCCCTCCGTTTCTTCAACCAGATCCAATTTAGCTATTGCCTATAATCATCGAGTTCACTGGCGGCCCAAGAAGGCGTATAGTGTTGCTATGGACAGTCACTTGTAGAAGTTGGCAAACTCACTGGCGATTTCCCGTCAATGGCATCATCATCTATGTAAATTGTCTTTCATATCAATCAGACCTAAAAAAAAAATTGAACTTCTCTATTGTAACACGAACTTCTTTCTCTATTCCCACTCTTGTAATTATCTTTAGTAACTCCTTTTTGGATTAGTAGAATCTTTTGCCCATTGACCTAGAAGTGCCTCCTTCAATCTACATAAAATTTTTGTATGATCTTCTGATTGAATTTTTCTTTTGTGTTTTCTCTATGTTTTTTCTTCCTTAAACTTGTTGTGCAACACTAACTATTTATGAACACAAGCCTTTATCAATTCATAATATTTTTAGATGGACTTTTAACAAAACTAAATTACGCACAATTGTGTCATTTGCAAGATGACAAAAAATATGTATGGCGAGCAATTCCTAAGGAATTTTCAAACTGTATTATAGAAATTTAGTTAGTAGTTTATTTTGATTTTGGTGATAGCAGTTATATTGTTGATGAAAGAAATGTAAAGTTATATGGGGCATAAAAAACTTCCTGTAGGAGAGGAAAGAGCCCGCCATTGTTGTATTACTTATGTAAATAAAAATACTAATAATACTGTCGATTATCTTTCTCACTTAGCAATACTAAGTGATTTTGACTGGGAGAGGGGAGTGCCCCTTCCCTCTAATTTTTGTAACTTTTTTAAAGAGAATGTAACTTAATGTATCTTTTGTACTTTTGTATGAGTTAATTTATGACTAAAGTCATAAGTTAAAAAAAAAGAAGAGAAAAGTTTAAAAAAAAGTAACAAAGAAAGAAAGAAAAAAGACGTAATTTAAGATGGTTCATTGAAATTCTATTATGTCTATTAATGAAACTGAAAAAAAAAAGTTCGACTATATCCAAGAAGAGATTAGTGTTCATAATGAGAAGAGGTAGAGAGAAATTTTATAGTTATTGTGTTTAGTCAGATCTGGTAATTCATCCCTTAAATAAAGATCAAGATCCGTGTTTAAGCCTCATTTGGTTAGAAATATTTGTTTTTAGAGCTGGAGAGAGAAAATATGATAATATTTATAGGGACGGTAATTTTTACCAAAATAGTATTGCCAACTACCTTTCTCACTTAGCAATACTAAGTGATTTTGATTAAAAAAGGGGAATATTCCTTCCCTCTAATTTTTATAATTTTGTTAAAGAGGATATGACCTAACATATCTTTTATACTTTTGTATGGGTTAATTTATGACTAAAATCACACGTTCAAAAAAAAAAAAAAAAAGAGCCAAAAAAGTAACAAAGCAAGAAAGTAAAAAAGATGTGATTTAAGGTGGTTTACTGAAATTCTATTATGTCCACCAATGAAAACAAAAAAAATAAAGTTTTACAATATCCAAGAAGAGATTATAGATAGCAGTGGGAAGAGATAGAGAGAAAAATTTTATAGTTATTGAGTTCAGTCAAATCTAATGATTCATTTCTTAAATAAAGATAAAAGACAAGGGTTTAAGCCTTATTGGGATATAAGTACTTGTTTTTGGGGCTGGAGAGCGAAAATATAATAATGTCTATACGGATGATAATTTTGCCCAAAACCCATCCTAACCCACCCCCCGACCCCTTGAATGGGATGTGTATGAGCTGCAAAGTTTAACTCGTGACCCACTTTGACAAGTTTTGAGGCAGGGCAGGTTTGAGTATAGCATAATTATATCTGCCTTAACTCGTGAATCGCAATTAATTCAATAAAAATAAGACTAAAATAGTTAAAATAAATTTTATGTTCTCATTTTAATTTAAAATAAATTATTATGGCGCATGAAGTGGGATGAGGCGAGGTAGGGTGGGACAAGGCAATTTTGGGCAAAAATTGAAAGATAGCAAGGCGAGTATAAGTTTTGCATAACCAAATTCATACCGGCCCCATTGTCATTTATCACGTAAAATAAAAAGTTTCTAATGTTGAAAGTCATGCAAGATGTGAAATAAAATTAAATATTTTATTAAAATATTTATATAATATAAAATAAAATTATTTTTTAATATTTAGATTTGTGTTTGAGGTGAAATAAAAAAAAATTAATATTTAAATTTATGTATGAATTAAAATATAAATAAAAAATTGATAAATTCTTTTTAGATACTTCAGAGCTAATTTGTGTTTGAAAACAGAATAATAATGCTGATGTGGTATTCAATTATAACTAATTTAGTTTAATTTGTCCCATTTTCTATAATCTTTTGATATAAAGTTGAAGTGTTACTTAAGTAGTAATCGAAAATGTTTTGATCGTTGGCAAAAGTCATAAAATATTAGGCTAAGTAGAACTTTATTCTAGAAAGAAATCTTTTTGAAAGCTAGAGACCTCGAATTAACGTTGTTTTAAGGTTATATTCGTCTCACTAAATCTTAAACTTTATGTCTTTACGACGATTTTCTTGTCCCGACATATTAGAGAACTCAAACATCAGGTTTATCCTGTCAGATAATTTTCATATGTATGATTATGATGTTTAATATCATTATGTTATATAAAAATAAATTCAAATATGATGTTTCCTAAGGTGTTTCATTATGTTCAATTTGAATTTTTTATTTTAATTTAATTGAACAATAGATCACTCCATAAAATTTACTTAATCTGCCTTTTCAAAAAAAAAAAAAAAAAAAAACTTAAGCTGCATGCAAGAATGTATAACTGGATTCTAATTAATGATATATATACTAATTTATTGTGAATGATCATGCATGTTAAAGAGAATAGTACATAAATAAACATATAATATATATGCATTTATTTATAAAGATTATTATACACATTTAATTGCAAAGTTTATGTTATAATTAATTATCTTCAATCCTTCTCTACAATTAACTACAAATTAAATAAACTTTAATTGATATCAACCAATAATACTTTTGTTCTGTTTAATTGTAGGTCATTTTGGCAATGAGCATAGAGAAAATAGCCTCTAATTTTTTTTATTATAAAATATATAAAATAAAAATAATTGATGTATTAGAAATTATGTAATATGTAATGTAAAATAAGTATTTTTACTTAAAATTTATGTACGGAGTATAAAAAATATTTTTATTTTAATTATTTTTTAAATATTAAATATTATTTTAATCATCATCATGATCAAAATGACCTTCAATTAAACAAAACAATTTGAATTGAGGCTAACTCTTTAGAATTAAGTTAGATGTCCCTAATTTCATTCACTATTATTGAAAGTGCAACATAACTTAAAAAAAAAAGAATAATTTGTCATAATATATAAATTTATTATAATTTTTTTTATGGAGACATTTTCAACTTGATTTGGCGCTATATTAATTGGCCCATATACATTAAACACTCTTTCTCATAGTTTCCTGTGCTTCAAGTTTTCAACATTAATTAATAGCTTCTTTCTTTTATTAGTTCAACTGAAGTGAAAATTGAGATCAATGAATCAAATAATTAATAAAGTCGAACAGCAGCTAAAAGTCTAACATTCTAAAGTCAAACAACAGCTCAAGTCGAGTAGCTCAAGCTGAACAACTGTTCAAGTCGAACAGCAGCTCAAAGAGATATCATCAGATCGTAATCTCTGTACTACTATGTCAACTCAGCATTTAAGACAGCATGAGACCTCACTTACTAATCGTCTTTTGCAGGAATATGTGTTAGATGTGATAGATCGTACCTATTATGTCCCCTCCTCTCCAAGCGATAAATAAGGGGGAGGAAGAGAAGCTCTGGACACTCTCTCTCTGGGGACCCCTCTCTCCGGCTCTCTCTCTCTGACTGAGCTGCCTTTATCTCTTTCTATCTCTCTCTTGTACTCATTCGGTTTCCTTTTATAAACCCTCAAGCTTTGTAAGAAAAGAGATTCGATTAATGGATTTAAATCGCCTAGACGACGTCGTGGTTTTTCTCCCAGACACTCTGATTTTTACATAAAAATTAGGGGTAATTCCACTAAGGCCCCTGAGGTATACTCGGCTTGCCACGCTGGTCCACAATTTTAAAAACATGCCAAACAGGTCCAAAAATTTACTATATAGGTCATTGTGGTCCTTCTATGATAGTTTTCGTTAAATACTGTCAAAAATACGAAAATATCCTTTATATCCTTTTAAATTTTCGGTGGCTGCCCCGCGCAGCGTCCGCAGCGTCGCCCGGCGCGCGAGTCAGCGCCGGCGCGCGAGTCAGCGCCGGCATGCGAGTCAGCGCCGGCGCCCTGCGCGCGCGTCCGCGTCAGCGCCGGCTCCCTGCGCGCGGGCACCTGCGCGCGGGCGTCCGCGCTCGCGCCCGGCGCGCGCCGGCACTGGCGCACGGGCGTCCGCCGCACTGGCGCGCGGGCGTCCGCGCTAGCGCCGGTGCCTGCGCGCGGGCGTCCGCGCTCGCGCCGGCGCTGACGCGAGGAAGCGCGCGAGCAGGGAAGTTTTGCGCGCAACTACGCGTAGGATGTTCGCGCCGGCGACGGCGCTGCATCGCCGGCGCTCGAGCGCAGTTCGTGCGTGTGAGGGTGAGGGGGTACGATTGTAATTTCACGTTAAAAAAATTATAATTTTTTAATTACAATTTTTATTTAACGGAATGTTTATCGGAAACTATTTAATTGGACCTTATTGGAAGCTTTTGGTAAATGTTAAGGACCACAATGATCTATATAATAAATTTTTGGACCTGTTTGGCATGTTTTTAAAATTATTGACCAGCGTGGCAAGCCGAGTATACCTCAGGGGCCTTAGTGGAATTACCCCTAA